>PVHX01010818.1:0-67921 GCA_004024805.1 Geosciurus inauris | reverse complement strand
CCCTGTGGCCAAAAGCACTCAGACGCCATCTACGGAGGAATGTGGACCACAGAAGAATAGTTCCCAGAGCACAGGGATCTGGAATGAGTTAACAATGAAGAACAATTTATCCAAGTCCCAATCAAGTTGCTGGCCATGATCTAAAGGCTGAGGAAAGACAATGAATGCCACAGAAACAAGTTCTGCAGTCATGGAGTGTTCCCATGTAAAACGGAGGCAAAAGAAAAAGAAATGGTGGAATGTAGGAGAGGGGAGAGAGATGGCAGGTTCCATGGAGGTCTGCGCTAGAGACCATGAAGAAAGGAAGGAGAACTTGAAGTCTGTGGAGGCAGGATCTTAGGTGCCTCCCTCCACCAAGAAGGGATCCCTGAGAAGTTGCCATTGCTGAAAAGACCTGGTGGGAAGGAGGGAATGAACTGTGCTGAGGGAGGAGTCCAGTGGAGGAGGAGAACACGCAGTCTCTGGGAAAGATGGAAGTCAGCCTAGCCCTGGGGGAGGGACACAGAGAAGTCCTGGGAGATGGACTCAGAGAAGCGCTCAGAGCTTCTGCTTTTTGTCATAGTTTTCCATTCATGGCTTATTGGCATTTTGTCTTGAGCCAGACTCTTTACGGGGGAAGAAAGCTACTGAAAGACACATAGTGACTTCTCCATCGCCAATTCGCTTAGGCCAGTTCTTTTTGCTCGTCAATTAAATAAACTTCCATCCGGTTTATAGATGGGTCGCTATGGGGTGTGGCGTCTGTTCTCATTACAATCAGCTTTGGCCAGTGTCTTAGGGGACGTGATTCAGAGTGTGGAAACCTACACATCAGATACTCTTTAGGAGAGTGTGTGCCTCTTATTCACCACTCCCCAGAAGCATGGATCCAAAGGGTCCTGACTCCACGCATTCTGAAGGACTGGATCCTTCAGGTCTTCTTGATCCTCTAAAACACACTTGACCTACAAGTGATAACAGTTAAATATGTACCAAAGGCTTCTGGGGACTAGCCATGATCATGTCTCATTACATACGTGTGGTTGCACATACACACACACACACACACACACACATCTGTTTGTATATGTAGAGATATGATCATTTTGTCTGGAAATGTGCTTCCCAACTTTTTTCCCCTTAGAAACTCTTGTTCAGCTATGGAGGTTTCACAGCGTGGATATCCCCTTCTCTGTGAAACCTTCCTAGATAAACACAGGAACGCTCCACCAGACTCTTCTCCACAAGCACCTGGCATTCTGTTCAGATGTAAGTTACAGAATTTTCAACATTAGCTGGCAGTTTATCTCTTTCAGGCCAATGCCAACCAGTGAGCTCCATGTAGCCAAAGACACACTATTCTCATCTGGATCCTTTCTTTACACAGAATGTGGTTCACTGCAGTTGTGTGGAGTAGATAGGTAGGTAGGTAGACATCTAGATAAGGAGAATGAGGAAGACTTATTCAGGGTCTGAATGTGTGTGTGTGTGTGTGTGTGTAAGTGCTTACACATACAGGATTCATCCTATACAGGATTCATGTTCAGAAGATTTTGCTGTACTGATATTCCCAACAAATCAATTTTGAGAGGATCTAGCAATTGGTTCTCATATGCTGGCATGAAGCTCACTCTAGGTTTGAATTTGCTAAAATGTGCAGAGAACTGCTATCTTGAACATAGATGATTTGTGGTGGAATGCAAGGCAGACACAGAACACCCCACTTCCCGCTCATGCTGTGGCCTCACTGGGTCTGTCATCTGGGAGGTCTTGGTGATTTTATCTTATCTGTATTTGAGCATCATAAAGATGAGTAGCCAAAATGTGGTTAATAAACCCCAGCTGGGTATTTTCTAGGCGAATAAACACACCATTTTTTCTACTGTTTTTTCATATGGAAATGATGAATAGGACTCACAACTCTTATTTTCATTATAAGTGGAAAAGTAGAAATAATATCAGCTTATGATGCTTGAGGTTGTTATAAAGTGTTTTAGAGACACCCTGAAAGTTTCAAATAATTATAGCTCCAGTAAAACTTTTATAGCTGCCTGTGGATTTTCATGATCAAAGAGAAAGTAAACAGAACACTTTTAGGCTGAAAGATATTCAGAACCTTATGATTTTGTGTTGGCCCTCCTTCTATTCTTAAAGAGTGATTAATAGCTTCACCACGTAAAAGCACCCACATTTGGGATTAAGTAATTGAAGGAAATTAATTCCTGAATCCATTCTTCATGCACCCCAGGCATGCTGCATAGTATATTATCTTGGCGATTAAAAATACAGTGAGCTATATATGCACAAGAAAATGTCTTCGCACGCTTCCAGTGACCAGTTCTATCCCAATTCAATTCAGAGGTTTCACTTAACCCCTTTTCTTCTGTTAAAAAGTACATTCATGCAAATGATGAAATTTGAGAAGGGCTATAAATTAGATTTTTGTACTATCATATTAATATCCTGATTTTAACAATTGTGCTGCCGTCCAGTTGATGGTTGGAAATTCACACTGTATATATACAGATGAGTGAATGGGGTAACATGTTTACAGCTCATTTTCAAATGGTTCAGAGAAAGTGCTACGTGCACCCACTCAGAAATTTATGTGTGTGCATATGTGTGAATATGCATGCGGTGTCTACATGGGGTTACATGCACATGAACATGTGAGTCTGTGAATATATACATATTGTGCATAGATGTGGGTACACTTAACATGTATATAAATTTTTGAAGCACATAGACATGAATATATATATACATGAAAAGATAAACATGATAAACAGAGTTTAATATGATATCCATACTTATACACATATATATGCATATTATGCCCATTTGTGGTATAACTCATCAGTAGAATGCTTTGATTTTTTGTGTTTTATGTGAAATATAGTATTAGGCACATTTTGTAAATTTCAAATAATAAATGTTTACATTTAGCAAACATGACTGAGTAATATACAGTACTTCCTTTTAGAAGCTAATTTTTAATTGACAAATAAGTATTGTATATATTTATGATTACAACCTGAAGTTTGGATACAGGAACATGTTGTGGAATGGCTATGTGAAGCCATTAACATCTTTCATCTCACATGCTTTGCTTTTTTGTAGTGAGAACACTGAAAATCTGCTTTACTATTAGCCCTAGTTGTCGTATTGTACAATAAATCTCTTGAACTTACTTCTCACTGAAATTTTACCCCCTTTGGCCAAGGTCTTCTCAACCCCCAACCCCTCTAGTCCCTAGGTATCACCTTTCTACCTTCTGATTCTAAATGAGTTACAGCTCACATATATATTAGATCATACAGTATTTATTCTCCTGTGCTGGCATAATTCTCTTGACATTAGATCTTCTGGGCTCACCTGTGTTGTTACAAATGACAGGATTTCCTTCTTATTTAAGGTCTAGTAGTATTCCTGCAAGAACGTACCACATTGTTTTAAATCTATTTATCTATTGGAAGACACTTAGCTTGAGTACACATCTTGTTTGTTGTGAATAACATTGCATGAAGCATGGACTTCTAGGTACCCCATCAACATACTGATCTCATTTGGGGGCAGGACTTATGTACATGGTAGTGGGCTTGCTGGCTCATAATGGTAGCTCTGTTTTGAATTTCTGAAGAGCCTGCATACTGTTTCCACAGTGACTGTACTGATTTACATTTTCAACTATGGTGTGGAAGTGTTTTTTTTTTTTTTTCCATATCTTCATTTACACTAGTTACCTTTTGTCTTTTTGAAAACAGCCATCTAAAACATGTGAGGTGGTATCTCATTGTGGTCTCAATTTGCATTTTCCTGAGGATTACTGATGATGAATATTTTTTTCATGTACTTGTTGATAGATTTGTTTATTTTCTTTTGAAATATATCTATTCAGGTCATTTGCCCTTTTTAAAATTGGGTTGTTTTCTTGCTATAGAACTGTTTGGTTTCCTTATGTATTTTCAATATTAACTCCTTTATCAGGCATATGGTTTACAAATTCTTTTTTCTCTTTAATAGGTTGTCTCTTCTATCTGTTAATTGTTTCCTTAGCTATGCAAATCTTTTTAATAATGAATATAAATGCATTTGACTATTTTTGCTTTGTTGTCTCTGATTTGGGGGGTCATATTACTCCCCCAAATCATTGCCCATTCCAATGTCCTGAATTATTGCTCCCATGTTTGCCTCCTATAGTTTTGTAGTTTGGGATCTTACTTCTAAGTCTTTAATCTATTTTGAGTTTTGCATATGTTGTGAGATGAAAATCTGATTTCATTCTTCTGCACATGGGTATTAACTTTTCTGAGCACCATGTAGTGAGGAAACTATCCCTTCTCAATTGTGTATTTAGGGTATTTTCCACTTTCCAGTTAGTGTGAATGGCAATGCTCTGAACACTTAGGTACAAGTACGTGTTTGCAAGCCAGTTCTTAATTCTATTATGTACATATATCTACCAGTGGAATTTCTGGGTAATAAAAAAAACTTCTACATTTAACAATTTTGGGAATCAATGAAGAAGCTACTTCCCCACTTGTATTTAACATTAGTAGCAGGATTCAGGGAAGTTGTGATGAAGATATGATCCCTTAATCTAAGCAGTGGATTTGTACATTCAGCTGTCATTTATGGGCCTGCGTCACACAAACACCATGAGAAAGACCTGGAATGGACAGAGTTCAAAAAACTTGTACCGAGGCCTCCAGAAATTCTTATACTAGCACCAGCAGATTTGGGGCAAAATGAGGAATCACTTAAGAAGGTGGAGCTAAGGAAAAGTAGGATTATCTCACTGTTTTGGAAGGTCACAATAGAGAAGAACAGATATAGGTAAGACTCATAGGTAGAGTGTGAAGGGTGATACACATGATCCATGGTGTTCTCCAAATTTGCGAATCTGCTGGCTCTTTGTGTCATTTGAAGACCCTCACAAGGAAATCCACACAGGCATCTGAATCACACTTGACGTGCTCCTCAGTTTGGTCCCTTTTGTGTGGCTTTAAGGTTGCCTCCCAGTGGTCCTTGGCTGGTCTCCCACAGTCGCCCACCCTTTTTTTAACCCATCTCAATTTTTTTTTAACCCTTCCCTCCAATAAAACATAAGATAAATATTTTCTGCTTGAGGAGATTCAAAAGTACGCCCTGCATGTTTGAGTAGAAATTCCTCAGTCTTCAACTCAGTCTCTTTTGCTGATCTCTTTGCATCTCCTAACTTCTAACCTTTAGAGTGTCCCAGGAGTCAACTCTGAGCTGTCTCTATCTACCACATTCCTTCCACACAAATCATTAAATGACAAGGTTTTAAATCTGTTGCATACACAGACAGTTCTTAATGTTTAAAATCTTTAGCCAGAATCTTTCCTCTGAACTGCAGAATCATCTGCCTGCATATAAGATTCTGCCACGTGTGTTCCAGTTGACACCTAAAACTTACCATCCCAACCCTGAACACCTAGCTTTCTTTCCCAGATGTGTTTCTACCTCTCTGTTGTCTATCCCAATAGGTAGAACACACCTATCAGAGTATAAAACAAGTGTTCTTCCATTTTCTCAAAACTCACAATCTGTTAGCAAATCTTGTTTGATAAATTTTCCAAATATTCCCCCTTATAAATCTTCCAAATATATTCATATGCTGGCACTCGTCACTACCTAAATTAGTCCTGCTTTGATCGACACCACATCGCCTCTTACCAGAGTACAACAATAGCTTCCTACCAGGTCATCCTGCCTTGTAATTATTTCAGGTTTTGGGTCACATACAATCTTATCAGTGAGATCTTTCTTTTCAAAGGATCCTATTTAAGAGTCCTCGGCAATCCCTATTCCCATTCCCCATGTCATTTTTTTCCCGACCAAACTTCACACAATTAGATAAATTTTGTATTGTACTTATTTGTAGATTTTGTCTCCCTGTACACTGTTACCTTCAAAGGATCAGAGATTTTCATCTTTTTTTGGTCCCTTCTTTTTTTTGCTGTTTTATCTATAGAACCCAGAATAGTGCCCACTAAATAGTGCCACACACTAAAGGCTTATTTTAAGTGTGTTCATACGAGTAAGTGGTAGCATAACTGAGATCCTCAGAATGTCTTCCTTGCAACAGAAAATACTTATCTAAATTTACATTAGCAAGCTTACTGAGAAATCAGTCATATTATATATTTAAAAATACCAGAAGATATTTACAGACCAGAAGATATTTGTATATAAAACATTCTCAGAGTGGGGAGGAAAACTTCCCTAAAATGTTTGGGTTAAAGGATGCCCCTACTCCAGTTGATCTACAGCCTACGGTGTTAGAATGTAAACCCACTTCTTATCCTTCAGTGAAATATTCCTGGGCCTGATGTCTGCAGAGCAGGGTTTTAGTTGTATTTCTGTATCACACCAATGGTGCCCTAACTGAGCAAGTTGCTTAATCCTCTTTAAGCTTAAGTTGTAAATTGGTGATGTCAATCATAATAAGGACCTCACAAGATCATGGTGAGGATGTGCTTGAGATCGTGCCCATATATTACACAGTCTTAATAATCACCCCACAGACACAAGGATAAGGACCAGTTTCTAAGCTAGGAGAAAACTTAGAAAACCATAAGCTTGACCTTAAGATTCTCTCATCACAGGGCATTTCTTTACTGTGAGATTTATTCAAAACTTGATTGGAGAAATACTTCTAGCTTGTTGGAGTTGAAACTATTGTAGGCAGAATTAAACAACTGCGATCGTTTTCATTTTACAACGTTTACTTGCAAGATGATGAAATGGGCCTGGTTTTCTCAGCTTCAGTCAGGTAGAATGTACTTCCCTCACCTTTCTGGCCAGGCTCACCCTTCCACCACATAAAACATTAAAGTCTGGAGAGTTCAAGATGTCTGAATGGACACAACAGCACTAGTTTGGGATGGAAGCAAAGCAACAGGTGAGTGACATTACAGGAAACAAGGACAGGTGGGTCCTAGAGGCAGGGACAGAAGAAAGGCAAGGGAAGAGGAATTCCTCACCCAGCCCAACCACCCAGCACCTCAGTGGGCAGAAGGGACCCTTCCTCCAAAGTGGTAAAGGCCAAAGATCATCTGGTAGCACAAAAGCCTGCATTTCAAACAGCTTAAATATTTAAGTGGCCTGGAGTCTGTGTCTGAAGCCAGTTTTAGAGGGTGCTGGAGCTAGGAACCATCCTCAGAAGCCTCCTTCTGTTAGTGACTAATCTGCTCTGGGACTTGGAGAACCATAATTGCATCTCAGGGGCCCCAGGGAGACCCTGCTGCACTGACTGGTAAAGTTCAAGCCTCAGGGAGTGGGGGAGTGTGTCAGATAAGCTCCTGGACAGGTATATGTGCTACAGGGAGTGTGGGCTGAGGCCGGGAAGGGAGCACAGGGGACAATGGTGTGGACATGCTGCCCCCTGAGATTGAAATACCACAGTCATGTCTTGCCTCACTCAGGCAGGATCTGAAGGTGTTGGGATCCAGGCCAGCACATGGTACAGTTCCTGCCTGCCTCCCCCAGCGCAGCACTCATGGGTTCAATCACTTTCTCCAACCCTTGGAGGCAATCTGGGGTCCCACTGAGGTTTAGATGTTTGTCATGTCTGGTGCACAGAATCTAAAAGCCTCCTGAGCAAATATGCACCAACCCAGTGCAGCCTGTATTTCACCAAAACTGAGTATGTGAGAGCTGTTCACTGGGATGGGAGATTGACCGGAACCTAGGTGCACAGCCTAGAGCATTAAGGGAGACTATGGTGCATGGGGGTCAACGTTCCCTTAACATATTCCATGGGAAAGGTGGGCAGAGCCTGCTTTCCACCCACCTCCTTTGGTGAGAGGGATCACAGCAAACTATAGCTGTGGCCCCTACTGCCCCACACCTGGCAGATTCACCAGATGCAAGAGGAGTGTTTTCAAGCACTTCAGCTAGAAGAATTCTCATCACTTTTTAAAATCTCCATCTGTTCTATTTTTTATTATGATTTCTCTTTCTTTCTCATTATTGGTGCTTACTCTTATCTTCTAAATCTTTCTTATTCTTTAATTGGATATTCTGGTTTTCTTTTTTCTCAAGTTTCCCCTTTTCATATTTTTTGTACCAATTTATATTATTTTCCCTTTGCTTCATACTTTTTGAATTTATGTATTTTTGTTTGTTCATTTTACTATCTCTCCCTCTCCTCACCCACCTCTCTTCCAGCGCTGGGAATCGAGCCCAGGGCCTCAGATACACATTGAACAGATGTTCTGCCCCTGAGCTATAGACTCAGATCAGTTGAGAAAATTTTAGCCCACCTTTAGTCACAATCTAGCCCCATTCAAACCCTGTCAGACACTTGTACTTGAGGAAACGGGGACATAAGCATCTAGCTGCTTCAGGTTTTTCACCACAATTGGAACAGCCAATATCAGATTCACTTCAAGCAATAGAACCTACTTCAACAATGCCCATGGAAATCCCCACCACCTAATAGGGGTTTCCGCTACTGTTGTAGGCGTAACCATTGAAGGTACACACCACATACCTGTGGTCTATACTTCACCTGCCTGAATTATAAGAGGGATGCCACTCTTGAAAAATCCTGAGGCTCTGAAGTAGTATACAGTGTGTCAAAACCCATGAATCACAGCTAAAGAAACCACAGGAAAATTATACTACAAACTCAATTGGAATTGAACTCAACACTATATTGCACAATATACTACACAATATACCTGAAGACATATCATCAGGAGATATCCACCCCAACAAATGTGCAGATCTAAGCACAGAAATACAAGAAACATGAAAAAAATAGGCAAAATCCTAAAGTCCACAATCCTACAGTGACAAATCCTAAAGATGTTAACATGGGTGAATGCTGGATAATGAATTTGAAAGAATGATTTAAAAAAAAATCGATGAATTATAGAAAAACACAAAAGAAGAAATAATTTAAGGAAATGCACATTATTCTCTGCTTTTTTTATATACATGAACTAGAGCAACAAAGAAACATCAGAGTTAAATTACATTTACATTAAATGGATCTATTAGACATCTACAGGATATTCTATTGAACAGCTAAAAAACATGCATTCATCAGCACATGAAAATTTTTCCAAAATAGAAGATATATTGGGCAATAAAGTAGGTTTTAACAACCCAAAAAATCAAAATGATGTTTTTTATCATATTAAAGCATAATGAAAATAAAAGTAGAAATAAACAGCATGAGAATCTATAGGAATTCTACAAATACATGGAGAATGACTGACCTTCGAATGAATAGTGAACATTAAATAAATAAAGACATCAAGTGAAAATGAAAACAAAATGTATAAGAATTTATAGATTCAGCACAGGTTGTACAAAGAGGAAAGTTCATAGCTATGAGTGCCTGCATTTCAAAAACAGATCCCATATAAATAAACTAATGATGAAGAACAGACATAAACTCAAAATCAGTAGAAGGAAAGAAAAAATTAAGTTCAGGGCACAAATAAATAAAATAAAAACCAAAAGAACAATACAAATCAGTTAGTTCTTAAAGAAACAAAATTGACAAATGCTTAGTTTAGCCTAACTAAGCAAGAGAAGACACAAATACATAAAATTAGAGGTGAAAACTACTGAAATTCATAGGATCACTAGGGAATACTTTGAAAAACTTTATGTCAATAAATTGGAAAATTGAGAAAAAATGGACAAATTTCTGGGCACATGTGATCTTTCAAAATTGAACTAAGAGGATATAAAAACCCAAGCAGACCAATAACAAGCAATGAGATTAAAACAGGAATAAAGGTTTCCAAACAAAGAAAAGCCCAAGACCACATGGATTTACTGCTTAATATTACCAGACTTGTAACTCATAACTATATCAAGGGAAAGAGACCTATCAAATTCATCCTATGAAGTCACTATTACCCTGCTACCAAAATCTGAGAAAGATGCAACACAAAGGGGGAAACTATAGACCAACATTCTTAATGAACATAGACACAGAAATCATCAACAAAATACTTCAAATCAAATTCAACCACACATTAAAAATTTCATACACTGTCATCAAGTTAGTTTCACTCCAAGGAGGCAAGGATAATTCAACATAGGCCAGTCAATAAGTGTATTACAGCACATACATAGAATCAAGGATAAAAACCACATGGTTATCTCAATAGATGCAGAAAAAAATTTTATAAAATGCAGCATCTCTTCATAATAAATGTTCTAACTTAATTAGGTATAGAAATCACATATATCAAAATAATAAAGGCTATATATGGCAAGCCCATAGCTATTTTCACATTAAATGAGGAAAACATTTCTCAAACTAGCAACAAAAGAACGGTGTCATCTCTCACCAGTCTTATCCAATGTAGTACTTAAAATTTTAGAGCAATTAGTCAAGGGAAATAAATAAAAGGAATACAAATAGAAATAGAAGAAGTCCAATTATTCTTTTTTTGTAGAGGATATGAGTTTACACTAAGAAAATCCTAAAGATCCCAGGAAAAGACCCTGAGAACTGATGGACTATTTCAGCAAAGTAACAAGATACAAAATCAACGTTAAAAAATCAGTAATTTTTCGATATACCAATAACGAACTTGCTGAGAAAGAAATCAGGATAGCAATTCTGTTCACAACAGCTTATAAAACAAACAAAAATACCTAGGAATAAACCCAGACAAGGAGGTGAAAGACCTGTCCAATAAAATTTAAAAACACTGACAAAAGACATTGGAGAAGACTCTAGAAGATGGAGCAATCTCCCGTGTTCTTGGATTGGGAGAACTAATATTGTTAAGACAGTCATCTTATTGAAAAGAATCTACAGATACAATTCCATCTCCATCAAAATACCAACATTCTTCTCATAACTAGAAGAAAAATCCTAAAATTTATATGAAAGCAGAAAACACCACGAATAGATAGAGCAATCCTGAGCCAAGAGAGTATCTCCGTAGCCATCCTTATACTTGATTTCAAAGATACTACAGAGCCACCATAACAAAAACAGCCTGCTATTGGCATTAAAAAGAAACACATGGACCAATGGTACAGAACTGAGGACCGGGGAACAATCCCACACATCTGTAGCTAGCTAATTCTTGACCAGGGAGACAAAAATACTCAGTAGAAACAAAAGAGCCTCTTCCACAAATGGTTCTGGGAAAACTGAATATTCACTTGTCGAGGACGGAAACTAGCCTCCTGTCTCTCACCCAGATCAATAATCAACTCAAAGTGAATTAAAGGCCTGAATGTAAGATCTGAAATTTTGAAACTACTAGGAGAAAAACATAAAGAAACCACTTTGAGATGTCGGCACAGATGATAATTTCCGGAATATTATTCCAGCTGCTCAGGCAACAAAAGCAAGAATTGACCAGTGTAATCACATTCAATTAAAAAGCTTCTGCACAGCAAAAGAAAACCTAAATAGAGTGGAGAGAAAGCTACAGAATAGGAGAAAATCATTGCCAGCTATTTGTCTGGCAGAGGAATAATATCTGGAATATACAATTCTTAAAAAGGAAAAAAAAAAACCCAAACAAACAAAAAAGTAATTCTACCAAAAAACATTGGCAAGCAACCTGAACAGACACTTCTCAAAAAAACAAAACAAAACAAAAATCCAAACCCCGCCCCCCACACACAACTGCTTTCTACCTGAAAGTAGAAGAGGTGATATTAGAAAAGGGTAAAGGGACCAACAGGAGGGAAGGAGGATTGGAAAAAAGCATGGACGTGATCAATATTTGTAGGTACAGAAATGTCACTGGGAAACCCATGAATTTGCACAATTCACATGTGTCAATAATTATAATCCAAGAAACAGAAATATTAGCCTGGCAAATGCATAACATGTAGTCAAGGTAAACACATATAGGGCAGCCACATGGGAGGCTGAAGTAGGAGGATTGCAAATTGGAGGCCAGCCTCAACCACTCAGAGAGGCCCTGAGCAACTTAGAGAGACCCTGATTCAATATAAAAGAAAAAAAAAAAAAGACTGAAGAAGTGGCTCAATGTTCAAGCACCTTCGGGTTCAATCTTCAATACCCAAAACAACAACAATAATAATAATAATAATAATAATAATAAGAAGAAGAAGAAGAAGAAGAAGAAGAAGTAGTAGTAGTAAACATATAGAGGGCAGAGCTAACACTTTCAGGATACTGATATTGATCTAGGTCTCAAATATGTTTTCTGACTTTGGTTAACTGAAATGACTCTCCAGATTGACACATGGACATCATCTGACCCCTGGGTGATCATCATTATCCTCAAAGCATTGCTGATTACATGTTAGGGCCTGGAGCTCTACTAGGTCTTGCACATCCTGATCCTTTTATCCTTTATGACATCTCTTTGAGATAAGCATGATTATCCTCACTTTACAAAGAAGCAAATTGGAACTCAAGTGGATAAAGATTTTTTTTTCACAACAAGGAAGTGGTAGAACCAGACTTTAGATGCAAATCTGACTTTGACGCTCCTGGTTGCAAGACCATGCGAGTCCCTTTTCTGATAGCCAGACTTCTTCATTTCATAGATAATGTGGATATGTACTGTCTTAACGGCAGGTGTTGTAAAAAAATAAAAGAAAAGAAAAAGATAGATGATGAAAAAATTTTTAAAAAGAAAGAAAGAAAGAAAGAAAGAAAGAAAGAAAGAAAGAAAGAAAGAAAGAAAGAAAGAAAGAAAGACAGACAACACAGAGATCAGGACTTGCAGGAGGAGGTAGTTCCTGCATGTCACCTCCTCCAACGTGGTCTGCTCTTAACTAGACTTTAATTTCTTTACGACGGTGGCCTGCACATGTGGTCATTTCCCTGACCTCTTGCAGGCACATATTTTGGTTGCAATATTACTTCCATGTCCCTGTTCCGATTGTCCCAAAGTGTCTAACTCATACATTATCTAAAAACAAAAAGTGTCCTTGGATCCCTAAACATTCAATAAATAGATTTGATGGCTCTCGCCTTCCTCAGGCTCTTTTCAGGTTCTCTGTAAAACCCCACTGGGCTCTTTGCTTCTTTTGCACATACGGTTCAGCACCCAATTAAAAGAATGTGAAGCCTTCATATATCATGGCCCCTGCTTCCAGCTCACCGTTGGCCTTGCTGGTTCGTATTAATGATTCATTTCATTTGACAGGAACAGCAACATTTCAGGACTTCTTGGGTGGAAGAAAGTTGGCAGAGAGAAAGTCCACAGTGAGCAGTTAAATGTTATATGAATTAATACCCCCCATCCATAGTTTAATGGATGAAATGTATTGATTGCTTTGAGAATTATGCTGAGGTCTACAGTAAAAAGAAGAAATGTCTGATTTGATATCTTTTCTTTTTTTTAATATGTCTGCAACGTAATCTACTACCAATTACACAACAACCCCACCAAAGTCATGCTGAGTGGTCCCACTACAGTAGTAACATGTTATAAAAGCTCAGGTTTCAGGACAATTAGCTTCTGGCTGCAATTTATTACCCCATTTGAGTATTAAAACATTTTTTTTTTCCATTGCATTCCAACAATGCTTATGTGTCTGGAGCTCACACTTTAAAACAATAATGGAATGGCAAATATCTGTCTGGCTGGAGTTTGCCCAAGAAGAATGGTATATTAGGGTTCAAGAAATAAAAAAATCAAGCAAGGCAGAGTGGATAAAACACAAGCAACTTCTTTAATTGCTCAAAATAACCAGGGCTATAATGTTTTACTAAGAAAAAATGCCTTTCATTGGCATCATATAGGGAATTCAGGAGATGCTTTAGAGAATATGATCATCTCTGTTCAACTAAAGGCAATTTATGGACAATGTGAATGTCTAGTTGGTAATTCCTACCTAGCCACCTACTTTTTGATCACCACAAAATGTCTGATCTGCAATATATGAAGCTCTACTTAAATTGCTTAGTAATATACAATAGTGCCCATCAAGGGATTTTTTAATTGCTCAATAATGTACAAGAGTGCCAATTAAGGTCTTATTTTTTTAATATGAAGGAATGAGACATTAGAAGTTACTGTCTATTCTTTGACCTGGGGCACTGCCAAAACTTCATATGGATGATCTTACTAACTTTTCCATTATCTAACTGTGCATTTTAATTTCTTTTTCATCCCCCATCCTCTGCTCCTGTCTTTCACATTGTGGGATCTCATACTTCCTTGAGGATGTCAGGGAACTGAGTAGCACTCGCTCAGGTAGTTCACTTAGAGAGTTCACCTCTTAGAGAAGGCTGGAAGCATCGTGGAGACTAGATTCTAGGAGCTTACACACCCAGAGGCTACACGCAGTATTATTTCTTTGATGCTACTCTCACCTCCGGATGTTTAAACTTCTGAATGTTGATGTGGTCACGTGTAGAGAGCAACCCGCATCAGGGTGAGGTTTCTCCACCCACGTAAGGCAATGGGAAAACATGAACTTCATGTCTGGCAGGTACTGATGTTAAAATCATCTTTTCTATTTCTTGAAATTAAACAAACACTTTTTGTGAATCAAAATATTAATATTCATAAAAAATTACAAAAACATCTATGCAAAAATCAATCCAGGAGAGTAGATAAAATAAATAAATAATACAGCAGGGAGGGCATAGTATGGTACTGACACAGAGCTTATAAGGCATTACTCACTGCTTCCTGATATCAGCTCAGGTCATGGTATTTCTCACCAAAATATGTTGACACAATGTGCTTTAACTACCGAGCAGGGTGCATCTCCTCTAAACAGATGGCTTTTCTTTGTCTTTAATCTCCTGAGGCTTTTCCCAGCTCCTGGTATATTGGCTTTCCCCTCTGGAACAGTAAGAGCAGAAAAAAGGTGTTCCTTTCCATTTATACAGTAGTGTCTGACCGCTGAGGTCACCTTCAGTTCCGTTATCAGAGAGCATCACTCTTTGTATGGGTTCGTCACCTCTGCCTGCCATGTCATCCTCTTCTCTTCCACTTGGAAGATGCCTACTTTAAGAGCAGCCCCCATGGCACCTGCTCCCTGTGGCTTCCCCCCTCCCCTGCCTGACTTGCTTGTTTGTGTTGCCTAACAACTTATGTCTTACACTGTGCTTTACATTCCTGCTTGGGTTTTGTCTGCGACAAGGCTGAATTCACCTGGAAGACTGACTTGTGCATTCTTTCTTTCTATCTGTAGCATACAGCAAAATGAGAAGTCCATGTGAAGTTTAGAAGAAAAGTCCAGTATCCAGTGCTGGTGATAAGTATGCAGAATGATCATGCCCATCCATCCATCATAATTATAGAATACTATCATCTACAGCAAATTGACAGCAGGAGCCACAAGTTTTCACTATTTTGTATCATTCTGCAACTCCTTGGCCATCAGTTTTGTCACCTATAAAACTACAGAAGTGAACTGATTTTATTGGCTTTTTATTTATTCATTTGTTCACTACATATTCAGCAAGTACCAGTTTGTCCCTAGACATTGGACCAGGTAACTTCCTAAACATACAATATCAGGCATTTTAATCAAAATGCTACAATTCAATTTAAAATAAGAAACAAAATTTGTATCTGCCTAGAAAGCAGATTAACAACGCTACCTTTATAAATCACACTACTAAAAGTACAAATTAGCTCAGTTTCAATTATAACTCAAATCAATGTAACAATATTTAGTTTCTGAATCCCATCTGTTCTTCAAATTATACTATTTGTGGGAGGCTGAGACAAGAGAATCACAAGTTCAAAGCCAGCCTCAGCAATGGCAAGGCGCTAAGCAACTCAGTGAGACCCTGTCTCTACATAAAACACAAAATAGGGCTGGGGATGTGGCTCAGTGGTCGAGTGCCCCTGAGTTCAATCCCTGGTACCAAAAAAAAAAAAAGAAAGATTTTAAAGAATAAGTTTTTCCAGTGATCACAGACCAAGGGGTCCTGGGTTCCACATTGGCATTTCTTCTGCCTTCTGAAATCAGTCAGAAGATTGATTTAATGTTTATTTTGTATGTGTAAGCAGATACGAAAAGCCTTTATTCCAAAGGCTATCTATGCATTGTTCAAAATATACAATGTTGAAATATTTTTCCCAGAACATGAAGGTCAATAAAACCAGCCTTTGGTTTTGACAAGTTTGTAGACACTAGAGAGAAAAGTAGATGGGAGCCTATCCGTATTGGAAGGACCCCAGTGAGCTGGCAAGAAGACACGGCCTGTGTTGAGGTTGGATTTGGGTTTCGGTGGGGGTAGGAGTTTGTGAGAAAAAGGCTCTATGGACTTGTCTGGGGTTTTGGTTCTGCGTATCATCAGTAGGAGGTAGTCGAGGTGTATATTCTTAGATAAAATTGGGAGGAGAGAGAATATTTCCCCCAAAAAGAAAGGAAGCTGAGCATAAGGAAGGAATGCAAAACTGCGTTTCATCTTTAGGCAACTAGAAATGCATGATCATGATTAGAGGGAGACAGCCTGAGTATCAGGGAGTCCTCAGACTGTAGGTAAAAATGGGCAGAGGTTTATAGTTTGCATTAAAATTCAGTAATGGTTACTTTATCCTGAGCATGCAGGGAAATCCAGGGGTGTCATATGCCGTAGAGAAGATGATTCATTTTTTCAAAAACTGCTGGCAATTTTGTCTATTTCAAAAGTTGCACTGTGAAAATAGAAGAAATAGGATGAGATATTTCATTCTATCAAAATCTTGTTTCCATATCTAGGGTTGGGCCCACATTAAATTACTCTAGCCAGATAGGCCTGGTGGGGATACCAGTAATCCTGGCGACTCAGGAGGCTGGGGCAGGAGGATTGCAAGTTGGAGGCCAGCCTCAGCAATTTAATGAGACTCTGTCTCAAAAAAAAGAAAAAAACAAATATTGGAGCATCTGGGGATGTAGCTCAGTGATAAAGTGTCCATGGGTTCAATCCTCAGTACTCCTTACTCCCACATAAACAAACAAACAAACAAACAAACTTCAGTCTACTTTTACCACTAGTAAAACAGTGATAATATTTAAAGATCACCTCTCAATGGAGGTCCAAGAAAAGTCTTTGATTTTGCTCCTCAGACTTCAGTTTTTGAATTAGAGAGGAAAAAAAAAAACATAAAGAATAAAACCATGAAGAATGAGGAAAAGTGGACCGGGAATATTATTTTCTAGTGGAAATGCATCCAGGGCTGATTTTTAAAATGCAAATCCAGTCTTCAAGTACAGACCACGTTTGGACCAGCCATTATTCAAGGGTTACTTCTGAATCCATCATAAATAGAAAACACCAAAACCAAATGTCCCTCTGGCTGAAGACTGCCGACACTTTTGATCATTTCAATCAAATAGTTGGAAAATATTTAAACCACTATTCATATAAGAAAAAAAAATGTTTGATTGTGCTGTCACTCACGGGGCCAATGCAGTAAGCTCCTGAGTGTTTGCCACCTCCAGCCAGTCATTCCCTGCTCTAACCTGCCCACCCACACCACGTTCCCTACAGAGCTCCTCAACTCAATCATAGAAATCTTGATTTTACTCTTGGTTCTGCAGACTTCTCACCAAATGTCCATCTGTTGTGCCAACTTGTTAGAAAGAAATAACAATGCCTATTTTAGAAGAAGAAAGAGGCATTTTGAGGAAAAAAAATGAAAAATTAGGCATATGGTTTTGTGCTTAGTAGGTCTCAACATGTATTTATCTAGTGAAGCAATTTCACATTGCAGCTAACATTTCACTTTTCAATGGAGCTTATTATTTATGATTCTGGGCTAATTGCACAAGAAAGATAGGTTCAGTATAAAAACAATTTCATTTCTAATAGCTGGATTGTAATTAAACCTCACTTTGTATGTGGAATGCTATGAATAGAAATACCTTTAGGACATCCTGAAGCTCTAAGGCTTCAGTATTTACACATGATTTGGGGAAACTTTGAGTGCTTCCAAAGAGGAAGGTGAACAGCTCTTCAAAGCAGGAGAAAGTGCTTCTAACAAAAGTGATCAACTCAGCAGCTGTCAAGAGAAACTGGTTTTGTTTTTGGTGGATTGCAATGAATACCCCTTGCGATTCACAAAACAATAAGCCATTGTTACTAAGAAGTCAACTGGGTAAAGAAAAAGGGATCATATGCTACTGGGAACTGAGGAAACCAGTTAAAATAAGATTTATAAAACAGATTACCCTTCTCTGTAATATGTTACTACTAGGTCCACATCTGATTCAGTGGTTGTCCTGATGAGCTTCAAGCCAGTGCAAGAACTCCCAGTATCTGGATCATGTCCTCAAGTACGTTCCAGAAAGCAGCAAGGACCAGAGTCTGCATTCTCCAGTGTCTTCTAAGTTATTAATACCAATGGGGAGCAGATGCAAAACTGCATACTTTGAAGCAGTTTCTCAAACCTTTTGACCCCAGGGCCTTTTGCAAAGTAAACAAACCAACAAACAACCAAACAAACTCGACTGAGATTACAGAGCTTTTTGTCTTGGTACTATCTTAATATTGGCTATGTTAAAAATTGCAAGTGAGAAATTTAAAAAATGTATGTTTATTGATATATTTCCAACAGCAATAATAAGCATTTATATGTCAAATTAGGTGACGGGTTTTAAATGAAAAATGACTGTGTTTTCCAAACACTTAATGAGGACTTGACATTGAGTACACATTTGGAAATCTCTTTACTGTCTCTGGCTTTAAAAAAAAGTCTGCTGAATTCTCATATCTGTTTCTATAGGTTGGTTCGATTGGATTATAAGAAAAAATCAAGAAATATAAATATGTGTATTTGCAAAGGGAGGAATATTTAATTAATTGTCACATGATTATTGACACTTCTTCCTTGGTATTACACCTAAACTCTGGCACATGTGGTGTTTTAAAGTTTAATTATAATGTGGAAGGCCAAAACATATCAATGACTATGACATCAAGTTGTGCTATTACATTAAAATCTGTTGAATGTATCTGTTTGTCCTGCATGATTTCAAAACATCCTGCGTTGTTTATATGGAGAATATCATTTCACTAATTTATTTAGATCTATTGAATATTGAACCTTTCATTCTATCAAACACTCATGTTTCTTACTATCATCAGCAATCACATGTAAAAGAGTGTTGAAACACTGGAAATCTGTCATATATATGGTGGTAAAGACAGATTTTCCAAAATGCTTATCTTTTACTTGAAATCTCATATTTTCCATTGGCAACAAATACTGACTTATTGTCTTTGAAGTGAGAGATTCACTTCCCTCATTTTTTTTAAACTCTTAGCCAACTGTGGTGGTGCATGCCTTTAATCCCAGTAGCCAGGAGGCTGAAGCAGGAGGATCGAGAATTCAAAGCCAGCCTTAGCACTTAATGAGGTCCTAAGCAACTTACTGAGACCCTGTGTCTAAATAAAACGTGAAAAAGGAATGGGGATGTGGCTCAGCGGTTAAGCGTCCAGGGGTTCAATCTCTGATACCAAAAAAAACCCTAAAACTAAAAATAAAAAATAAATTATTGGCCAAATACCCAAGCCTGAGTAATCACAGTTTTTTATCCTTTCTTTCAATTAAATATGGCATTTAACTTTCAAAGTGATAAGTTCAGCTTACTACTCAGTAAATGATTCAAGAGTACTTGTCTATGTAGGCAGTTTGACTGCGACCACCCATTTCATTACACCGATTATTAAAAAGAAACATGCAAAATTCCAGATTTAATAAAATTGATAGATTTTAGTATTTTATCAGGGCCTTGAGAAGTTGCTGAGACTGGCCTTGACTTGGAATCCTCCTGCCTCAGCCTCTTGAGTCACTGGGATTACAGATGTGTGCCACCACACTCAGATTTTATCAGGATTTCTTAAGTGGTACTGGCTTCTGTAAATGACACTGCCTTAACTCACTCTAAGGGCTTAGCATGCACTTATTTGTGCAATTGAGATCAAGGGGGGACGACAAATTTCATCTTTGCATTACTATGGAGAATAGTTTTGATTTTTGAGACAAATCAAAATGGTCTCAGGAATCCCCAGAACCCTATGGATCCCAGTTAGAGCACCGCCATTTTAATTGGCAAAGGAGTTTTACAAACTTGTGTCATTTATTTTTTACATGTGGCCACTGCATTCACAAGAATGCAGCACTAACAGGGAAGGGATATTTGTTTTCAGGGATATTTAGACACTTAATAGTAATTCAAGAACTTGAAGACCATGGGCATGAATGAATAAACCAGACCTGCTGACATCCAGGTCCCTGATATCTGGTCCCATGCTCCCTCTAGGAAGACATTTTTTCTAGACTGGAATGGACACAAGGCACAGGTAGCAGTCTGAAGGAGAAGGAGCCCACTCCCCAGTCCTCACACTGCCACCTGTGTCCTTGAGTGATAAGTTACCTTGCCTTATTATTCTAGAAAGCCTTGTGAGGATGGCTCAAATCCATTTGGTTGCAATCAGCATAGACTCTGTCTCAGGGATTCTGTTCTCAGCTCACATCTGGCCTTCCACTCACATCCCATTGTGGAGACAAGCAGCTCTCCTGGGGAAGGAGCTCTTTCTGCTTGAAGTGAAGCAGGGTACAGGGCAACAGCCCCCCACCAGGCAGACTCAGGTCAAACGAGTGTAGGGCAGATAACAGTCAGTACTTCAGTATTCCAAGAGCTGGTTGGTCACATGAAATCAAAACAATGCTTGCCAATCCTTTCGTTACTTCCAGAGGGAAGTCCAAGGGCTACAAAGTAAACCATCTTCCCCTGTTAGTTCAGCCAAATTAGGACTGCGGAAAATCCAGACTGCGGTAGGGCGAATTAGCATGTCCTTGTTCTATGAACACATGGAAAACTCCAGTTTCCAGGGAGGTGCTCTTGGCACCTGACAGGACAGCCAAATTAATTTGGGGCAAAAAAAGCTGATAGTGACTAGCAATTCTTCCAGAAGACTAATTTTAGAAGCAAGCCTGGTGAAATCATACTGGTCAGTCAAGAGAAGGACTGGCCCCATGACCTAATTACCACTCAGTGGGAAAAATGAAACCAAGCCCTGGAAAATCGCGTCAATATTATGACCTTTTGTGGGCACCGTTTTTAAAAAATACTCATGGCTACCCTGAAAATTTTCCCTTTCTTTATGAGTAACCATGTACTGACAGCCAGTTTCATTTTGAAAAATAAAAACAATAATAAAGTTCTTCAAATTTTTAGGACAATCCCATCAAAAGTTCTAGTCATAAAAGTTAATTGAGCAACCAATTAAAAGAGCATCTGGGCTCCTCCTCCTGTGACACCACTTTGGGCGCACATGCCGGTGAACTCTCTTCGGCTACTATAACGCAGGTCAGTGAGTCCATCCACAGTTTTAGGTCAAATTTTTGTTGATTTCTGCATCTAAAGCCTCTAATAATTGCCTCTGTTCCAGACCAATGACTTTGTTTTGTTGTTGTTGTTGTTGTTTTTAGTAGCAACAGTTTATTCTACTGAAAAAAAATGGAGAAATTGCCAAATGAACTTGCCTGCATTGTGGTGTGCATCCGTGGCCATAGTTCCCAAGCAACAAAGGGAAATTTGTGTAATTAAAGGAGATGGAAATTTGGAAAGATTGGCAATGGAAATTAATTAACCGGTGTATTCATTCAATCAACAGAGATCTCATAAAAGCCCATGCCATCTTACCTATTTGGAGGATAAACGGGTGAACCAAAGAGGAGATGGCTTCTGCTCTCTAGAGTATGGAGTCACTCAATAAATGCTTATGATTTTGATTTTATTGATTTAGCATATTTCCAGGGGTGAAGTGTTTGGGAGAAGAATATAGAGAGCAGGGCTAGTGTGTTAAAGAGAGGATTAATTACTCAAACAATAGCCTAAACCCAGTCATGTATCTAAAAACTGAGTCTTTGAACACAAAAACTTGGTGGTAAATAAATTACTCAACTAAAACTTCAACTTGGAAACTTCCAAGGTTCAAGTGGCTTCCCTTCATCTCTTGCCCAACACCCTTTATGGAGGGACTGCTTTCATCAAAACCAAAGCCTTCAGGAGCACAAAGAAAGCACACCTTCCTGCCTCCCTCTCTCCCAAAGCTGATTAGGAGACAGGGAGCTTCTCAGGCCCCTGGTCCTCCCTCAGCTGCTGCTTTGAAAGCGGACCCTACAGCTGTTGGCATGGTGTCCCCTCCATTCCACACTGTCCTTCTGATACAATTCTCTTTAGCAACTATCTTGCTCCCCCACAAGCCCCAGAACCCCTTTTATTGGAAGATACGATTGTCTAAGCATCAAGGCAGAGTTCGGGGACTTCACAGCCTCCAGTTTGAAGTGTAAGGATTCTTTCAGAGTCTTTATCTCAAGGCTTATTGTTGTGGTCTGTTCTCAGGAGACACCATGGCCTTCTAATTCCTCAGCTATCTGCCTGCAGTTGCAACAAACTTTTCTGTGGATCTTTGTTTCTCATCCTATCTTCTTATTAGCAGCACTTCTGAAAATTCAGCAACATAGCAGATCATTTCTATGAAATCAAACACTGCTAGATCTGACTTCTTAATAACATCGAGATTGCAAAAGGGTTTAATTTTACCACAGATGTTTTACTCTCTTTTATCTCCTAAGTGGGTCAAACTCCTCAGGTTTTGCCTCCCTGTCCTTTGTGACCAACATCAAGAGAATCTGCTCCTTAAATCATACTTTTCAGGGACTAAGGCTGAGAGGGAAAAATCTCCTGAAGTTTACATGAATTCTCATAATGGTGGGCCAGAGGCACTTTCCCTTATAAAAAGGCCCTTTCCCTTTCCTTTAAAGTTCATCAAAACCCTGGGTAATGCTCCTGTTGCCTTCAGGCAGGGTTGCCTGGGGTGAGGCTATAACAGCTCAGCACAACCTGGGCTGGATCTGTACAGAACTGGCATTGCTCCATCAGGAACACTTTCCTCTTTGTATGTTATTGGTTCTTTGTTTCTCCAGATAATACTTTCATCACAACAATAATGTAAGAGATCCTCACTTTTCTACCCATACTAGTTAATGTTATGTCTCTGAGTTTCTTTTAACAGTCAAGAACATGTGCGCCAAAACCAATTCTGAGGGGTCAAGAGGATTGACAAAATTCGTTATTCTAGAGAGCTCACATTCCAGCAAGAACTCAGCAATTAACATGTGTTCAAGTAAGCAAAAAGATAATTTCAGGTGATAAAATGTTTAGGAGAAAAATCAAACCAGACAATGGGGTAGCAAGTATGCAAAAGGGAAATGGGGTCATGGAGAATGCGAACTTGAGCTAGAAGGACAAGATGAGAATATGTCTCTAAGGGAAGTGTTTTGAGCTGGAAGAACATCAGATGATGAGCAAGTACAAGATGTGGAAAATTTGAAGGAAAAATTCAAGGGAGAAGGGTGGTAAATGCACCATCTTGAAAGATAAAATGGATGAAGACTAATGAAAGAAGCAAAAAGCCTTTAGGGGAAGAAATGAAAAAGTAGACCTTGTAAATCAGAGTAAGGACTTAGAAACTTTGGTAATTAAAATGGGGAGAACTTGGTCCTTGAAGCACAAATGAAATCCTGTGAAATTTCTTCCCATGTAGACCTCAACATTTTGCCTGTAAATTGTCTTCTTCATTAACTGAATATGTAACTCCAGCTAGTAATGTATCTGTAGGGTATGACTCAGGCTGTCTCTAAGTCCCAACTGCTAGTCCCAGCTGCTAGGAGCTCCTGGGCAAGTCTAGGGTTCCAGCTTGCAGACCACGGGCACCATCTTTAATTTTACATAGGCCAACTTCAAAGAACTGGAAATTAAGTAAACATAGAAACTGGCTCATGATTTAATGGGTATTGTGAGCCTGCCTTTTTTGTTTCCAATTTCCATAATGTGAAAAAAAAATTAGTGAGTATTTCCTATTTCAAAAAGTTGAGGATGCAGTCTAATAATATCCAGTTGTCAAATTGGTAGAATGTCATCTCTAGCAAATTATGGTGGTCTTCCTCCTTCTCTTCCTTTTTATTATTCTTGAGGGAGGATAATAAGGATATTATATTCTATACCTGAATAGTAGTGGCACGTGGATTTGGTGAAAAACTTCTTTCTTGACTGTAATGGATATTCTGCTTCCTGCCCAGGACTCTTCAAATGAGAAATTATGGGGCTCCTACCTAGGTTTCTCTTGTTTACCATAATCATCAAACATTTATTGAGTACTGAATTCTATATAGAACACTGTGTTGGGCACTGGGCCAGAAAGGGACAGAAGATCACATTCATCTGGAGTAGCATTGAATTTCTAAAATGTAGTTGAAGATGTCAAAAACACAGTGAGAGCATGAATTTCCCCTCCAGGCCTTCAATTTACTTACCTGTTCATGGGTGGGTCCAAAATGACAAGGCCTCATCTTAGCTTTCTTCCCCCATCCTCTTCTAAGCTCCATTTCCCTAGGAGCTGAGAGATATCTCAGGATCTGTGGCTAACCAAGGTAATGTTTTTGTCTGTTTTGTTTTGTTTTGTTGTTGTTGTTTGGCCTCTGCACCCTTAGAACTTGCCTGAAGAAGACAACTGCAGCTCACCTATGGGCATCTCAAGGGCCACTGTCAAAGCCACCATTTAAAATTTGTAGCTCACATTTCTTACAGAAATTATGATGAGATATTCAAATATAAGTCTTTTTAAAATTTGTTGAGCCTACTTTCAGTTTGTTTCATACATATCTGCTTTTATCCAGGATTTTACCCTCCAATTTGATTCTACTAACCAAAGATGGAAAAAAGAAGCAATGTCATTTATGCTTACCTCTGTAATCTTGAAATAATAGTGCACATACACTTTTAAAGATGCAATTATAAACTTTTACCTTGGAAGATGGAGAGAAACACCCTGAAAATCCCTTCTCTTTTCTATTACATTCAAGTAGGGTGCTCAAGTGCAAGTGATTTTTTCCCTTTAGGGAATGCTGTGCACCTAAACACATAAACATGCTGGTTGCCACCAACTGGACTCAGAGTAGGGGAAACTATTGATGTGTAGTGTGTAGGGACCAAGATGACTGCTAAGCATCTTTAAATGCAAGGACAACCATCCACAACAGAGAATTATGGATCTTAGAATGTTATTTGTCCCCAGGTTGAGAAGTCCTTTGTTAAAACTTATACCTAGAAATCTCACAACCAATTTGTCTTACTTATTAACAGTTTCAAAGTCTTAGTACATAATACATATATATGTACATATAGACATATATATATGTAAATATATATGTTGGGCTGAAATACTGAAATTTTATTAAATGATTTGTTAACTACATTGAAGATTTCAAATAGTCTTCTTTCATACTGAAATTACTTTATAATATTGCAAGTTGCATTTCCAATGATATAATTGTGTTATGCAATAAAAAAACATGTGTTCATTCCAAGACTGGTAAAAATCCTTTGCCAAGTTAATGAAGCACACTAGTTTAAATATGTTGGGAAGGATTAAAGGTGTTTTTGACGTTCTAATTAAAAGTAAGGTGCAAGTAATCATAAACTCACACATACACAATACAGTCCAGCACCATCTCTCCATTGATCAGCTCACATTCAACCTTTACTGTGGATGCCAAAGAACCAGATCAAATGCTGAGACCTACAAGATGAATTACAGAACTCTACAACTTCTACATATAAGTATTTCCTAGCAGTATTTGCCATTTGAAAGCAAATCAAAAAACAACTGAAACAAATCAAAAAACAAATCAAAAAAACAAATCAAAACAACTGAACATAAGAAAAAGTCCTTATAACTGGAGTCTCTCCTAAGCTCACTTGTAATTGCGGTCCTGAGAGAAAAAGTAGGACAGAGAAGAGGCCTCCTGCTCTAAACTTTACTTAGCTATTGTTAACTGGGTTGTTTTCCACTGCTTGTTTTCAGTAAATAAATGAATTTTACTAAGTATATAAATAAAATACCAGGAAGGATGGTTTATTATATGAGTGGGATTGGGGAATTGGCTTTTCGGAGGGTTAGATGACACTGTATGGTCTACTTTCTCTTTACATGGAGCACACAATAAACGAACAGGCTGAGAGACCTCTGCTCAGGGTCAAGAACCTGCCAGAAAGTCCTGCATGATATCCACAATGATTTCTACCTCTTTAGCATAGTGTGGCTTCCTCTGCTGAACGCCATGTGGTCAGTACTGCTGCAAGTTTCCAACACAAAGATGCAGGATGGGGACATCAACACTTGGTATTTACCACTAGCCACTTTCCTTAGGGCAGCTTCTAGCCTTCTGTGTTACTATTTTCCTAGTAATTATCTCTTCTTCCCTCAATGCCTCGTTTGTACTGGCTGGGCTGGTTTGAAGTGTGAAGGTTAATATACTGGATGTGTGTGTGGCAAATGGCCCCTGTCACTGCCTGGAGGTTCCCCATCATTCCCAGTGCTATTTCAGCATGGAGAACGTTTCTCTCTCGAACTTTGAACCTACACATGGAAGTAGGCAACTACTGTTTTGGGACCCGGCTATGTGACATTATGTCCTATGCAGTTAATCCTGTTCATGTCGATGATGAGGCTACTGGAACATGACTTCTTTGAGCTCATCTATGCAGTCTATTTCTATGCATGGCATGGAAGTTTTGAACAAATTGGTTATTTAAACTGAATAAATGTACTTTCAGTCATAAGGTGTGTGTAAATTGCTGGCAGGAAGAATTGCTTTATTGTGTTGTCTCAATAATGCTTAAAAGAATAAAACATAGTATTAATTTAGGTTTTTCTAATCTTTATTCCAGTACCATCTATGCAAAGACGATATATACATTTTTGGCAAAATGTCATCTGAAATCAAAATCTTACTCTTTTGATACAAGAAAAACTTTTTTCCTATATTTTTATTGGCACATTTTAGTTGTACATAATGGTGGGTTTTGTTGTTACATATTTGTACATGCACATGATACAGCTATATAATTTGACAAATGTCATTCCTAAGGATTTCAGCTTTCTCTTCCCCCCTCCCTCTTCCTGGTTCGTTTCTTTACTGATCCTTTTGATTTTCATGAGATCCCTAAGTAAGTCTTGTTTCCTCTCTGCTCTTGTTTCCTCTCTGATGTCCACATATGAGAGAAAACATATGACCTTTGCCTTTCTTAGTTTGGCTCATTTTGTTTAATATAATGTCCTCAAGTTCCATCATTTTCCCACAAATGATATAATTGTATTCTTTTCATGGCTGAATAAAACTCCGTTGTGTATATATACTCCATTTTCCCCAAGGGTATTTCATTATAAACAACATAATTTACTTCAGTAAGTTTTGCCAACTACCCACTAGGTGGAAGGGTTAGAGCTGATTACCAAACTCTCAGTACTTGGTCAAATATGCTTTGTACATAGGATATATATGTACAAAGGATATATATATATAGCCTATGTACAAAGCATATTTGAAGCATATATACAAAGAATATATATATATATATATATATATATATATATATTCTTTTCAGAATGAATTGATTTTTATTTCCACTATCTCTGGAAGAGATGTCTTCTTCATTTAGTCCACATTTCTTACCAAGTAGTTCTTGAATTGCCTTGAATGCTATTTCCTTGTACCTCATACATCATACAGCACCTGGTACAAAATGACCAAAATCGTCTACTCTGTCTCATTCCAAGGAAGGAGATGAACTAAATGAACAAGTGAAAGGTGGAGTAACCACAGTGGAGCTTTGTTACTGTGTGTGTGCATGCATACCTTCTAAGACATGGATATCTTTTATTTAACCACAGTTCGGCCTATTAACAAAATAATTTAGTGGAGCACTTGCATTTTTCTTTTTACTGTTGTTCAAGGACAAGACAGTCTCCAACACAAGATGGTATGGGCTGGTTGATGAATTGATTCAAATGTTACAGAACATTCAGAGACTTTCAATGGTGGTGGGTTTTGTGGAACTGGATGGCAACTGTGGGTATGGCCTTCAAGGGCATTCTGGCCTCTCAGGAAAGTCATTGATAAACATCCCTACATTGAATGAATGCACGACCTGTAAAGGGAAGTAGGGATTATGAGGGTATCGCTTAGCAATGGTAGGAGTCCAAAGAGTGAACCAAATACCCTTTCTGAGGACACAGGGTGTTACAGCTATCTGAAAAGTGATCGGTCCTCTGGAAAATGTTCTGTCTCCTGGTTGGGTTCCAGAATATGATTTGGAAGCTTGGCTTTATATACTGCTCTTTCAAATGCTGGTAAAATGCAATCACTTATTTGTTATCTACCTGTGTAATGCACATGTTGAAAACTGACTTGCGAGGAGAATTTTAGAAATGATGGACATCCAGGAAGACCTGAGATAATGACGGGCCTAATACAAATGGCCAACCCAGTTGGTTCTGTAGCTTACCGAAATTCTCAAGAGCAACACGAGCAGTGATTCAGCTGTATTCCCCAAATCCTGAATAGGATGGAGAACTCAAGAACACATTCTGCCATCTACTTAATAACAATATTAGCATAAGTTTGGCAAAGCAACCTCAGACATAAAATTTAAGAATGAGTTTTTCTGGGGCATAAAATTCCAATTGTTTTGCTAGTAAAAGGATAAAATAAATGTCTAGTCAAGCTAATTACTGCCCAACTTATGATTTGTTGTTGTTGTTGTTTAGTGTGTAATAAATCCAACTCATTTTATTGTAATGGGCTATAAAACAGTCCCTCTATAATATCATAAATCCTGCAAAGAATTTGGCATCTGCACTTTTTTTTTTTTCTGGCAATGTTCTTTTTAACTCAAAACGTCTGTAGTCAGTGACTAAGAATGAAATAAGTTGAGAAAATGAAAACCACCCAGGTCAACATGAGTTTTACTTTCAGATTTAAGTAATTTTTAGAATGTGACAGTGAAAACTATTGGAATATTGGAAAGTGAACTACCATATTCCTTGTACTAGATGATGAGGCCAGTGGAGTGGTAGAGTTAATTGCTGAGAGGTGAAGAGATTATAATATAAGGTCATCAAACAGCTTTTTCCTGAATTCTTCCTAGACCCCAGTTTGATTAGACCAGCTTTTCATGATCCTTTATGATGTGCCTAAGGACTTTCTTGGTTTCAGTATTGAAAGTCCTCTGATACAAGAAGCCTCTCTCTCTTGTGCAAATCTAGATGACTGTTCCCTGTAACGAGGGGAAGCACTCAGTGTCTTTGGGAGCAAAGTGCCTTAGAACACCTGCCTTTCTGACCCAGAGTCTCAGTTACATGAACATACTCAAATTCACCCCTCTCTGAGATTCTGAAATCTCAGAGATTTCAGAATTTCTACATATTCCCAAAAAGAGTTTCTTTACCTCCCAGATAGTCTTCACTCCTTAATGACTATCTACCCCCTACTGGTCTGAGCTCAAGTTAAAGTTGGACCTCACTTCTGAAATATCCTGCAGAAGTCACTGTCTGGGTTCAGCCTAAGTGGGACAAGCTTGGATGTTATCTAGCCATGCCAACTGACGAAGGGCACTTTTGTGTTTAGTGGATGAAATGGATATTCTGACACCTTTCAAAGCCTCTCCTTCCTTTGATATAGTGGTACTCTTGGGAGAAGGCGGAGACTGGCAAGTTAATCCTCAGGACAAGCATTTTCATTTCAGGTCTTGAATACAGGTGTTATTATGTAAGTGTGTTAGGTTTTCTTGGGACAAAACCTCCTGCCAAGAACCCATGCAGCCCTCGACTCTGAGCATCTCATCCGGAAGGGAAGACCCAGGGAGGTTACAAGAGGCAAAATACAACGTGCCGTTCCCAAGTCAGCTCCGGTGCAGGTATCCGTGCACCCCGGGTTACGGCAGGATCCGCCGTGTACCAATTATGCCATTAATATGCTTCATTTACTATACACACATGAGAACCAGCGTTTCTCTCAAGGGCAAAACCCAAATCAGTCCGACAAAGCCACAAATCACGTATGCCTTGCGCGAAACACCCACAGAAAAACAGTGCAGCGAACGTGCATGTGCTTTACGGGATTTTTTTTTTCCTTTTTCTGACAAAAGTTGAAAGACATTAGTACTATGTCCTCGTGATGTCAGTTTTGGCCCTTTTTTCTGAACCATGTTGCTTTCCTTTCTCTCAGAGAACCAGCACCTTTGATTTTCTTCCTTACTATTTTCCCAATAAATCATTGTCAAGTTATATATATTTTTTCTTTTCTTTTCTTTTCTTTTCTCCCTTCCTTCCTTCCTTCCTTCCTTCCTTCCTTCCTTTCTTCCTTCCTTCCTTCCTTCCTTCTTTTTGTTTTCTTTTCTTTCTTTTTGGTACCAGCAAGTTATATTTCTTGCACAGATTTAAAGCTGTAAGCCAAGTGGAGTTCAAACATCAACTAGTAGACAAAGCAGGGTGTATTTGGGATCTCCAGCAGCTGAAAGGGATCAATCCCTGAGTCACTGCCTGGTCCATCCACCCAGGTCAGACTGTCACTTGCTGGAAGTGGAAGTGAGACACTGGGGACCTGTGCTGAGGTCCTTCCCAGAGGTTCCTTTACTTCGCTCAGATGTCCTTCATTTTCTGTCCTTCATAAGATAAGGTGTCCTGTAGATTCTTTGTGCCTGGGAGACAAATTTGATTCTGCAGAAGGAAAGTGGATTTGAGAGAGGACACGTGATTTGATCAAATCAACTTTATCCTCCAAAGCTCTGTGAATTGCTCTTTTCTGAGCTAGCACTCTGAATTCAATAACAAAATTGCTAAGATAAGAACATATTTTTTTCTCAAAAAACTCCAAAGCTGCCCATAAGTGGATTTGTGTCAGTATTACTAAAAGGTAGGAGGTTCTATACAATTTCCCAAGTCCAAGTCACTGGCTGACACAATTCAAATTGGAAAGGTGAGATGTGTGTGTTTTCCTAGTGGTAATCACTCTTAATGTAATTCCTGAATTATTCCTATAGGAGTATTATGCATACATATGTCTGTAATCAATGTGACTCCCAAGAGATTAGAAAAATTGCAAATATTAACATGAAGTACTATGTATGATATGCCACTTTAAAAAAAGTTTAAAGATACATTTTAAAAATCTACATATGAAGTAATAATATCAAAACAGAATTCATGCCCCCAAATTAGGATACTCAACCTTAAAATAAAAAACTATAGTCCCAAATAAGGATCCACTTTTTAGCATTCTTTTATCTAAGGATTAAGACAAAGAGCACTCTTTTGAGATAAAGTGACAGATTTAAAAATTACTATTCTAGTTTACCTAGGAGTATGAAAATTAGCTTTTGACCACTGAAGAATGGAAATCAATTAAATGTACATTATGTCTAATTGGAAAACTGTGTCCACAGAACAGAAAAAAAGATACACTTAGTAGGCACACTGTAATTATTAGGTTATGAGGCTGTGAGCTGAAATTGAGTCTGAATTATTTGCAACTAAACTTTCAGCCCCTTGAGCCGGGCTATTGCTTAGAAAGGATGAACTGTTCAACAGCATGCCTGCCCCAGCTCAGAACTAAGATAAAAGGAAGAGAGTTATCTCGCCCTCTAGGGGCATCTTGTAGAAAAACCTTTCCAAGTGCAATTACCCCTCAAAAGAAATCCCAGCCCAATAGAAAGAGAGAATAGATGAGCACTGAGAGAAGCCACAGAGTCCTCCTGCCTCTCCTGTGTGCCTCCGCTGGCTCATTCTGGGACCTGTTGCACCAGACGTCTCACAAGGATTCCAACTGTATCAAACCCTCAATTATTTTATTTTATTATTAAAAGGAAAAGTTTACAGCATGCTATTAATCTTCGGCTGCACACTGTTCTCTAGTCTTAACATTCCAAACTAGCCTTTAATGGTGGCTGAATTTCTACCTTGGTTGGCAGGACTCATACAGTGGCCTCCTTGGCCTGTTTCTGAAGACCACATGACTTCCCAGGCAGGCCCTCAAATCAGTATTATGTGCTTCCCTGTAAAGAGCTGGACCTAAGGAGAGTCAGGCTGTCTTTGAAGGTAAAAAAAAAAAAAAAAAATTTAGGGAGAGAGAAAGGGTAGGAGAAAGTCATGGCTCCAGCAATATCAAGCAACAAACAGTTGTCAATTACTAAAAAATAAAGCACAGAGCCAGGGACTGAGAATAAAAGTGTGTAATCATGAAACTTTTGTTTACTGCATTGGTACATGTACAATAATACACTAAGAGAATTATATTCAATGACTTAGTTACTCACTTATACCCTTAAGAGGCAGTTTTTCTTATTTCCATTTCTTATGAAACATAAAAACAATTTTAAAAAGATAAGAAGTGTGTTCAGGGTCACACAGTAAATGCTAGGGGAAAAAATGGATCTTTGGTCCTTCTAACTTCTCTTTTTAATGTTATTTCCAATGAAAATAACCTCTGTCTTCCATAAAGGTATTACTTAATCTGTAATAATTGAGGAGAACAAAATGATGTAAAAGAGTACTAATTATCAAGCTTACGACACTATCTAATTAGAGTAATACAAATACATGACAGAATAAAATACAGAAGGAAGTAAGAATTTAGTATGCACCAGGGCCAGGGGGTGGTCACAGAAAGGATTAAGGAAAAGAGAGAAGTGAAATTAACATTAAAGATTGTTGGAGAAACTACGTAAGAATCAGGAAATAGGAAGATTTGGGGAAGAGGGAGAAAAATAGCATGAGCTAATTAATGAGTCATTTTCAATGTAATATTGAAGATTAATTTATTCATATTGTCTTGCTGTCTCTACATTGCAAAATAATTTGAAATCTGACTGGAGGGAAGGAGTCAGAGGAATGAAGGAAATCACAAGGAAAGAATCTGGCCACTTTCAGTAACCCTGAAAGAGAACCATCTAGACATGGTGTTACAGCTAAGAATCTAAGAAGTCTAACTAGTTAAATAAGACATGAGGATTCTGGGTAATGCAAGAAATTAAAAGTCACAATAATTAGTAATTAAATAAAGAACAGTGAGTCACAAAAATATCATTGAAGGGACTTCATTCAAATTTGGCCCATTCCCTCATTTTACTTAGGGATACATTTTCTTGAATATATAATTTGACATATATCCTCACAATAGGTTTTTGCCTCCCTGCAATGATAAGATGATGAAGACCTAGGGGAGAATGTTGTACTTGGTGCTGGTGGCATGGTGTATTAGGATGACAAACACGGGGATGGGGACAACCCCAGAATATTCAGACATATTACTGGAAGGTGTACTTTGGACTGGTTGGGCTTATGTCACAGCCTAGCCAGCCATGTGCATGATTGAAAGGGAACTAGGAGATAAGTTCAATGCTAGTCTCTCTCCAATGGGGAAAAAAAATAGAAAAGCTCACTTGTATTGTCTTGCCAACTGCTAGCTATCTTTCATGTGTGCATATGAAACCTATAGGGTAGACTTGGGAGAAAGTCTAAGAATGGTGCATAATATACAATGTATATAACAGGTGAAAATGGTCTCATTCTTGGAAATGGAGGGCTTGAATTAATATCTATATAAGTAGTAGAAAGGCAAAAGCCCCAATTCCACATAAGCAGATTTCTCTGTCCCCATGGGAAGAAGTATATCCTTCTCACGTATACAACATGAAACAAGACCTAAAGGTTGGTTTGATTCTGTAGAACCCTCAGGAGCATGGCACAATTCTCAATGGAAATAGCTTTGACCTTGGAATTCACACATGTCTAATGGTCTGAAAACTTCCCTAGTATAATTCAATTCCCTCACTGTTCATATTCAAAACTTAGCTTACTAGTTTGGGAACCTCAATTCCTTTGGATAGCATGCTGATTTATCTCCCTTTGCATTGGTCATATATTGATATAGCTTAAGAGAAAAAGTCAGGTTTCAGGCTTAGTATATGTTTAAGAATTCACTTTCAACATCTTGATGTGAGCCAGAGGTCTGCCTTAAGGCAACGAAGATAAATGCAGAAGGAAATCCAGGCTGACAAATACCAGTCCCACCTTGCTGGTTAATAAGCAGGACCCAGCCCCGCCAGCAATCCTCTGGTAACTGTCATTTCCATGTATCCAATCAGTGGCCTGGGAATTATCCCAATAAAACGAATACAGTGTGTCATTTATCAGGCAGCCAATTAAAGGGCCTCTGCAGAAATAGGAGAGCTGGAAGCCAGTTCTCACAAAGGAAGCAGTGATGGGGCCCAGTTGGTATGGACTTGAAGAAATTTAAGGAAGTCAATTGTGGCTGGTGTGAAGCAGATTTGTGAATCTGCATGCCCAGATTCACAAAGCATTAGGAGTTGATAATACCTCAATATTTCTTTTTTAAAATTTCTGTATAACTGCAGGTATGAAAAGGAAGTAAGCTGATTTGGCTAATCTTGCCAAGGTTCCTGTAGCCATCAGTGTTCATAGAATATGGCCCTTGTCCCTGAGGCCTGTCTAGCATTACAAGTCTTGAAAATATGAAATGAAAGTAAATAAATAAATGAAAACAATTATTAAGGACAACAGTTGAAATGAAAGTAAACAAATGGAAACAAAGAGAACAGTTTCATAAGCTTATTGGGCATGTTGACCTTCTCTTTTATTAAAGCAGTCAATAAAATGAATAGAATTGATAGAGACCCTCTTATTCTCACATTTGAAAAATGGGAATGATTCTATGTTCTCAAAACACTTGGAAGACAAATATTTACATCATTATAACTTTAGTAGCAAATAAGTCCTAATATTTATATGTAATATTTATATCTATGTCATCTATAGCTATATACCTATCTTTCTATACATAATAGCTAAAATCCTTCCAATGGAAAAAATAGAAAAAACTCACTTGTGCCTTCTTGACAAATTTTAGCTGTCCTTCATGCATGCGGGTACAATCAGTATTGTCAGCTGCTGGAGGCAAAGTACATATGATAGACTTGGAAAAAGTCTAAGGATAATGCATAGTGCTGAACGATAAGGTGTGAAAGTTGCTTCATTCTTAGGGAAAAATATGTCTATCTTATAAATTATATAAACATGATTCTTAGAAAAATACATAGCATATATAATTTATTTTTATCCAAAGGTGTTAAAAACTTTCTAGTCCTGCTATAGCTGCACAGCTGCTTCAAGACAGCACTCCATCAGTATCTACATGTGCCTGGGGAGACACACATGCATTTCATGGATTCCAGGACGAACTTGTTCTTTTTACATTTTGATATCTGTGAAATTGGGATAAACCTAAAATTGGATGAAATTAAAAAACCTTGTCTAACTTGTTTTAAAAGTTTTTCATCATAAATAAGCAAGTGTTATATATTTTATATATCAATGACATTGGAGACTGGATAGAATACAGAAATGGGCTTTAAGGATACCATCCAACCACCAAGAGAACAAAATCTACATATGGAATGCGCTCCCAAAGCAATAATCCAATAAGCAAATATGGGTAAGGTTCAAGTTGAACACAATAAAGTTAGAGTACTGTTAAGTGAAGAAACAGCTTCTCCAGCACAGGCAATCTGCAGAAACATCTTAGAAGAGAGAAATTTTAAAATGATTCTTAAAAATACAGGTCTAAGGGGACAGTTTTTGGTTCTCATGAAATAGTCCCAAAAGCCGGTGTAGAGAAGCAGCAGCTTAAAGTGACTTGGTCAATGAGTCCAATTATTCTTGTTTTGATTATCAAACTTAAACCAGTCTCAGTATTGAGATAAGTTTAGTTAAAAGCCCTCAGGGATTATCTAATCTATGCCATGCTATCATTGCCTGAGAATTATTCCAAATAAACAAAGCAGTCATAAATTTTAGGAGTACTTTGTAGTTTAAATACTCAAAAACAACTTCACTTCTGGAAATAATTATCTTTATAAAAGAAATTAGTGCAAATAAATCAACATCTTTAGTAGATAGGAGATTTTACCCTTACAACATGTCTTATTAGTGTTTAAAATCACCATGTATTAGCCGCATACTTAATAAGTACACTGGAGTTTATTACCTGCAGGTTGGGTTTAGGGTACTAGACAAACTGGAGTTCAGGTTCCAAGCGCAATGTTTACCAGCTATGTGACCTTGAAACTCTACTTCACCTCTCTGAGATCCAGTTTCGTGAAGTTAGTAACACCTACAGCATCAGGTGGTTTCAAGCAAATAAGATTCCATTGTGAAGGGCTTAGGAAAGCTCCTGGAACACATTGCTCTGTCAATAAATGGCAGCTAGAATGATACTTTTTATTACATTGAACAGTCTAACAGAGGACGTTAATAAGCCTAATTCAGCTCAAGAAGTGGTTTCTCATTTCTTTTGCCCTGAACAAATTAAAGCACCACTCCGTCCTGAGACAGTTCTAACGTGACTTGGCAAACCAATGATGGGTTCCAATTTTATTAGCTGTACAGGAAACTTCTGATTGATTTAACCTCCAAAAGACAATACTGTGTAATTAACATGTAACAAATGTCAACTCTTGTTATTGCTGGAACGGACAAGCCCTGCGGATCTCTGTCCTCTGCCTGGCTTTCCCGTGCATCCGTGCAGTATCTTTCCTCTTTTCTTTCTTTTCACTTTCCCATAGCGCCTTCTTGCACCCAGTTCCCTTTGAGTGACACTGGGAAGAATTTCAGTTACTGATCTTCCTGAAAGTCAGTTATTTTGAAACATAAGGAGACAGAAAGAGATAAACAGGTCCTATTGCTCTGTTTGGGGTGGCCCAGAGCCAGAAACCATGCAACTGGTGTAAAGCTTCATCAATGGGGGTTTTGAGCATTCTTTGCATTTGCATATCTCAGTAATTAAGGGATTGCTTTTTCACCCTGATCAGTTTGTCTAAAATCTTTAAAAGACAGTGTGATAAGGAAAAAAACAAAAAAACAAAAGACACAAAAGCACAAAATAAAACCTCTTCCCCTTTAAAATTACCATTTTGTGGAGAACAGAGTATGATATTAAAACAGAGCATTTAAAGCTGAGAGTCTGGTTGCTAGTCTAGAATCTCTGGTAAGACTTCAATCACCTTTATCTCTCAAAGCTTCAAATTCATGTTCAAAAAGATGCCTTAAGGTCCCTTTTAGTTTTTATGCTTCATGACTCTACATGATGTCAAAAATGTTTACACCATAGTGAATCTCACTCTCATGTAACATCCACAAGAATGGGGTCCTAATTAGAATAAGATATATTCCATGCTTTTAAAAACATATCAAAATAATTTCTACTGTCATGTATAACTAAAAAGACTGATAAAAAGAATACAAACAATAATAAATGCTGGAGAGGATATGGAGAAAGAGGAACACTTTTACACTGTTGGCGGGACTGTAAATTAGTACAACCACTATGGAAATCAGTATGGAGGTTCCTCAAAAGACCAGGCATAGAAACACCACATGACCCAGCTATACCACTTCTTGGTATTAACCCTAGAATTAAAGTCATCCTACTACAGTGATACAGGCAAACAGTGATGCATGTTTATAACAGCACAATTCACAATAGCCAAACTTGGAACCAGCCTTGGTATCCATCCGTGGATGAATGGACAAAGATAATCTGGTCCATATACATTATGAAGTTTCATTCAGCCATAAAGAAAACTAAAATCATGGCATTTTCAAGAAAATGCACAAAAGTAGATATCACCATGTTAAGTGAAAGAAGTCAAACTCAGAAGGTTTAGGACCTTATTTTTCTCTAATATGCAGAAGCCAGAAAGGACAAAGGAAAAGAAAGGTGGGGGCGGATCTCATGAAAATCAAAGGGAGCTCAACAGTGGAAGGGACAAGGATTAGGACAAGGGAGAGGGAGAGGGGAAACGCTGGGGAATGATATTGGTCAAATTATATTGTTCTATTGTATGCGTGTGCTAATATGTAACAAAAATTCCATCAATACGTACAACTATAATGTACCAATAAAAATGTGGGAGAAAAGAAAAAATTTATTCATGAGAAGCCTAGCAAACTAACACATGTATTATTGCTCTTTCCTTATGCAGATGCTGCTGCGGACTTGAACTAAGTAGGGTATGGGTTTTAAGCTTTGCAGAGAGGGTCTGTCTAGTCAGTAACTGGCTGGCATTATGACTGGAATCAATTTCCAATTTTTTCTCTAACAAGCAAAGCTGCTTTTGTCGGCACCAGAGAACTTCACCACATGAACACTGAAGTCCAGCTGGTTGACCCAAACATCCAGTGAAGAAGACACACACAGCCAATAGCAAGCAGAAAACAACTCCTTTATACTTCTCATTATTCCATGATCTTAGTCTCTACCATTCCCTAGTCCACAGCTATTGACCATCGTTCCTTCTTCTCCTCCTCCACTAATCTCTCTCTCTCTCTCACTATCCCTCACTCACACACCCCTCACTTTCTGTGTTTCCAGGTTAGTTTCCATTCATTGTTTATACTGCAGATATTTATTGAGGAGTTGGCAAAACTTTCTGTCAGGAACTAGAACAGATACTAAAGGTTAAGACCAAGTTCTGGTTAAGGTTAAGACAAAGTTCTGGTTAAGAAGCAGTGACCATAAAAGAAAAAGGATGCCATTCTCAAAAGATCTGGATGCTCAAGATGGAGAAATAAGCTGCATGTGTAGATAAGGAGGGTGTCAGGTAAAGAAAAACATTATGAAGTGACACGAAAATGGTACATCCATTTTGAGACAGGAATTCAAGTTTGGGAAAAGTGCTTACATGGCTTTAGAAAAGATTCTGGAAGGATGCAAGAATTTGGACACAAAAAGGTGGGGTGTCGGAGACAGGCGTTGAGTTAGAACTGTGAAAGCCAATCATGAGCACAGTCACAAAGAACTCTACCTATTCAGAGCTGGAGTTGAGAAATCTAAAGAAATATGGGTGGGGGGGGGATAATGTTGTAGGATGCATGATGGCTGGACCACAAAGGGCTAGGATGATAGGGTAGTTGGGACTGTATTTGGTTAGCAAGTGACACTGTGCAGGAATTAGCTCAACTGGCTCCCTCTTGCTTGCAGTCCCCAGGTCACATGTAGTCTCTCAGTGAGATCTCTAGACACTTAATCTAAGCCACTTACCTGCCTCACTTTCTCCTATCTGGTTTTATTGTGCTCTGTTCTGTTCCATTAACTTATTAAAAAACTCTCTGGAATTGTCTTGCTTACAGTTACTCTATTTCTTGTCTGCCAGTCTTCCAGAATGTGAGTTCTCAGAGTGGGGGGGCCTGGTCTTTTATGGTCACTGCTCTTATCCAAGACCTGGCACATACTAGGTGTTCTGCAGATAATTGTCAAATGGATGGATGAGTGAAATCAAATGTTTAACAAAACCCTCAGCTTATAGATAGCCTCAGAATAAGATGTATGTGTTTTTCTTTTCTTTGCAATATCTGGTAAAAGGAACAAAAAATGTTTTTAATAATAAATCTCAGCTGCAGCCAGCCTGGATAGGCGGCATCTCCAACTACTAAGGATCTGTATATTTATGGTGGTGTCTTTACCAGATGTTGTTGGTGCATTTTTTTTTCTTTCCAAGTAGAACTCAAACTTCTCGTGTGTTCCAAAACCACATGGAAGTGGAACGTTAAATCTGGGGGTGGGCATGTCTGTGTAATTTCCTTCATTTCTATAAGGTTTTGGTGGTTTTTTTCCTCCCCTAGGCCACAGATTAGCTTAACAATTACAAACCAGCTTCAGAGGTTTCCCCTTCAGAAGGGGAAAAAAAAATGATAGCATGTTTGAACAGGCTGGACTTGGTAAAAGTCTCTTTGTCTTACATCTTAAACGTTAACCTACCTTCCATTCCCTTTGGATCTATAAAAATCATTCATATATATATTCTACCCTTAGCATCCACAGGTTGCCACTAGTGGATTCAAACAACCACAGATTGAGTGTATTGGGGAAACATTATATCTATACTGAACATGTAGAGGCTGACTCTTGTCATTTTCCTCCAAATAATACAATATAACAACTATTTATGTATCCTTTACTTGGTATTAGGTATTATACGTAATCTAGGGCTGATGTAACATGTATGGAAGGATGTGTGTAGGTTATATACAAAGATTATACTGCTCTATATAAAAGCATCTGCAGATTTGGGTGTCCACTGGGCTTCTGGAACCAATACCCCCAGATGCTGAGGGAATGACAATATATATCACCTCGTCTTCCAGATTAACAAAGGAATCAGGACCAAAGTCCTTTCTGTTCTGATTTCTATGTGTGTGTGTATGTGTGTTATGTTTTAATACAGATTCCCAGAGGAAGGAGGGAAAGAAATGTAGTATAAATAAGTAAACAACCAAAACGCCTGAGCAAATTCTTATTTAGTGGGCCTCTGGTTTTATTTTTGAGAACCACTTGCCTTGTTTTGATTTGAAATGATGCCACCCAAAGCCATTACAGAAACATTGAGCTTTGCAAAACAGAACAGGTCAAATGAGCCTCCCCAAGGGTAAACAGAGCTCTTGTGTGGATGAACTGTTTCTGAGGATCCAAATTCAACCGAAGGGTGGCCTTTTAAAGCACACGTGTGTTCCCCCTTAAGTACTAACACTGGGATATGTTCCTGCAACTCTTTTTTATCCCAAATGTCCCAGTCAGGCTGCAGTTGTTAAGTTGTCCTCCGTATAAATGGTTTTCATACGTTCAGCAGAGGTGGTCCTAGAGCCAGCAGTGATAATGGAAGCCTATGTGTTCCATGGGCCCTAGGAAGTTCGCATCACAGGGAGCCATGGCCCAGGCTCCACAGAGCTTGGCGGAAACTGGTTGGGTGCCAGGGTGTGAATAAAGATGGGCAAGTTCCTAGCCTCTGTTTGCTAGCCATCAGCCAAGTCTGTGTTTTCCCATCTTAGGTACTCTTTACCCAAGTGCCTTTTGCATGCCTGTATTCACGGGGTGTGATGTTTCACTTCTTTGCAAACCTTTCTGTGTGATGGCAACACATTTTGAGGTTAGATTCACTGGCCGGAATGCCACTCTGTCATTAACCTCTGAGAAGGTGAACTATGAGTAACAAGTCCAGGCAGGAACATTTTCAAAACAGCCCAATTTGTCTTTTCGCGGACTGATCCAAAATGAAGGTCACGTAGCCCTTCCAGTCTGGTATCAAATCAGATTTTGTCTAGACAGTCAAAAGAACAGGAAGTTAGCTCATTTTACAAAAGTCATGGCATCTCCCTGTTTATTCCCCACATGGAAAATAAGTTCAGTTGCCCACTACATAGGAGTTAGGCCCTCAAAGACAAAGTGTTGAGGCAGAAGTTGTGATATTCCTTTCTTCATGACAGTGGTCCCAACCTGCCACTCCATCCCCTCCTCACAGCAAGCAGAGTCTTTGGAATGGTTTTCTTGGGCATAGTGAGTGTGTGAAAAGCTTCAGAGATGGCCAGTGGGATCTAGATGGCATCTCTCTGTGATAAAAATAGTCCAGCTTATCTTGCGTCCCGCTGTCTGATGTGGCTGTCAACTAGTTTACTATTGAACTGATAGGTCGGAACAATGAGAAGCGCAATTTCTTACCTACTTCTAGATTGCTAAAGATTGTACTTAGTTCCATTGTCCCTCTCCCTAGTCTTTTGGTGACTATATGAATGAAAAGAAATAGGCGAGGAGACCAAAAAGGTAAACGCATCTAGTTGTAACAAATGTAAAAGTTACACACCCACATGGTTGTCCTCAGCTTCACCTCCTACCCTTTGAAAGTTTACCCAATTATTCACAGGAGCCTTTGGACTTCCTCTTTCTGGACTGTTCTTAGATTCTGAAGTGTGTTCCTTAGGTGTTTATGTAAAGGTAATATGCAAAGGAGGATTTGACCTGGTAGTCATTGTCTTTCATGGCTGAGGAATCCCCCTTGGGTCCCCAAATGAGTTACAACTGTGAAGGGATGGGACCAAAATTTTTATGTGGCTAACACAATGTTGCTAAAAGTCCAAGATAATTCGGAACAAACACTTGAATATTGATGATTTATTCAGCCAACATCACTGACACAAATATAGAGCTTCCCTGCTCTGGAAGATATTCACCAGATAGGGATATAACAGCTCAGGTTGACTAGGCAAAACTTCAGTAATATTTAAGGGTAGAAAACAGCACCCATTGCAGTATAAGATCTTCCTGCTATTCCTAAAGAGTGCCTATGGGACAATAGACATGGGAAAGGAAAAAATGCAGAAGAGAAGACGGGGAAAATGAACAGCAAGGAACAGAAAGTTTCCATCATGCAGCGGTTTTGGAGGTGGGTCATGCACCTTGCTCCAGGGCAATCCTTCCATGACCCAGGGAAGAGGTTGTGTGATGCTTAATTTTATGCATCAGCTTGATTGGGCCTGGAGGGTGCCCAGATATTTGCTCCAACATTATTCTAGGTGTGTCTGGGGGATGTTTGGGATGATTTTAACATTTATATTGATATAGTAGATGGCACTCCCTAATGAGGTGGGCCTCATTCAATCAGCTAGAGGCTGGAATAGAACTCAATTGTCCACCTTTCCCTGAGTAAGAGAGAATCCCTTCTGCCTGACTGCTGTCAAGCTGGAACATCAACTGTTTCCTGCATTAGGACTTGAACGAAACATTGGCTCCTCTGACTCAAGTCTGCGAAACTTTGGTCTGGAACTACACCTTCAGTTCTCCTGGGTCTCCAGTTTGCAAAATGCATATCTTGGGACTTGGTATCCTCCATAATTACATGAGGAAATGTTTTATGTTAAATATCTCTTTCTGTATATTAAAGCTATAGCTATGTATCTACATCACTACATACATACACACACACACACACAATTTGCTCTGTTTCTCTGGAGCACCCTGACTAATACAGTTTGAGTATTCATAACGATCTGGTAGTCTGAAGTTTTGCTGACCTTGCCCTTCATAAATCTCCATCACCATGTTAATGAGTCTTGACAGATGAGAAACTCTAATCCCAGTCAGAAGGCGGGGTGGGATGGGGGGGCCAAGACCAAGACTGGCAGCAGCTTATTGTGGCTGCGTGTCTGTGCCCAAGGCTCCCGGGATTAGCACAATCAGCAGGTGGCTGGGGAAGGACATCTGAACCGGAAGAATCCTCTCCTTCCTCAATCTCACCCCCTGCACCTCTATTCTGTTGGGGATCATTACAGATTTTTAAACTCTAACTGTGGAAATGAATGCAGCTGCTCTTTGTAATTGTTTGTGAAACTGAGTTAAAGGGAGGTTGTTGTGGCTCTGCAGGTGCAATCATTAGATGCATCTATGCTGTGTAATTAACCTCATTTCCATGTGAATGTCCGGGGTGTACGCGCTGCTCACAGAACTCACGCCATGATCATTACACTTACAGTCAATCCAATTAGACAAAGGTTCCCACACTTAGAGAAAAATCAGGACAAACCACAAGGGAAGGCCTCTCTCAAGAAGGTCTCTAGTTAAATGTCTCAAAATAAACAACTGTGGCCTAATTAATTGTATGGCAGGCCAAAGGAACACACCAAGGAGCTACTTATGTGTCTGGAGCCCAATCCTAGGGAGCTGCTTAATAGAATCTCCTTTTGTTCTCTCTTGCAGTGTCTGAAAGTTGTGTCCAAATGGGGGCAGGTCTGGTGGCTGTCCTCTATGCTCCCTTATCACCAACTCCGGTTGCCCAATGAAATAATCAATGACTTTATTTTGATCATTGTTTTTAATCCCCTTTAGGTGCTCAGAGCAATTGGGAAAAAAAAAAAAATCCAGCCATGCTTCTCAAAGGAAGTTGGTCAAGCTGGTGGGGCGTTCCATATTTTAGTAGAGCTACAGCTAGAGGGGACCATAGAAGGAGATGATTTCCCTGGGTGTCCCAGACTTGCCTGTTAACTCTTCTCCTTCCCCCTGATACAGCAGGTGGACCCCTCAATTAATATTTTGTCATAACCTATGTACTATGAGAGTTTATTCTTTCTTTTAAAGTTTGTAGGCATTTCCTAGAAGGTAGAGATGAAAACTTAGACTCCTTATTTTCCCCCATGATGCCTAGCATCCCAACAGTAACTTTGGGAGAATCCAATAAATGCTGGTGGTTAACAGGTAGAGATGGGGAGAACAAGTAGTCAGAGATTTTAATATCATATTTTAATATTTTTAATATTAAAATATTAATCTTAATATTGGTGACTGTGTGAGTGCCAAAGAAATAGAAGAAAGACATATATAATAAATGACAGCTCCTGAAAGAAGGAAAGTTCCTGGGTGTGTGTGTATACATGTGCTGTGCTGACCCTTAGGACATGGCTGCGGAGCTCTGTGTTGCATGGACTAGCAATGCCTGTTGTTTCTTAGAAATTCAGAATTTAGTCCCCATGCTGAAACTACCAAGTTAAAGTTAAGATTTTACCAAGTCCTTGTGGTTCTTATATGCATTCAGGTTATAGAGACAGTGCCTTATGGTTCTTTCTGTTCAGCATTGGACAAGGTAAGAGAACTATCCAGAAGTGTCCAGAGGGTTTTCCTAAGTCTTGTTTATCATCCTTTCTTTTCCACATCTTCCTCCACTTCTCTGTAACTTTTCCTTATCATTTAAAAATTTTTGTTTTAGCTGAGATTGTATCTTTTAGAGCAATAAATATAAATGGCAGTAAATATCACCTGAAATTACATGTTAGAATGTATTCTGGAGACTTGGTATTTCTTCCTCCTTCTCTCTGATTATTTTTATGTCTGTACTCTGTCTTCACTGGTACTTCTGAACCAAACTGGGGTCATTTGCTCTGGAAGTGCCATGGGAGTCAAACTCTCACTCTTTTACTCTCCTTAAGGAAAGAGACTGTGCTTAAAACATCTTTCCCCACAGTCCACACTTGAATATGTGAACACATGAAAGAAAATGTCACGACCGATAGAAATATCCAAGAATGAAGATTGTAAGGCATGTGTCCTGTCCAAGGGCAACATCGAAGGGCTTCCTTCCTTCTGTCATCCCCACCATCTTTATACAAGTGCTGCAGCAATCACTGTTAATGTACTCAATGTCTAATGAAAAAGGAGCACATAGGAATGAAAAAACCCATATTTGTAGTGTATGATAAGTGCTCTAAATATAATGCAGTCAAAATTTGCATAAAACCAGCCTGGGAAATTTACATCTTTTGTGTGTGTAAATAAGTATAGCTGGACAGAAATGAGGTTCCATTAAAAGGAGATGTTTCTAAGAAGAATTCCGAATCTTTAAGATACTTTAAAAATATTTTTTGACATATTGGAAATAATCTGGCCGAAGGGTCAACCTTTGTAAAATCTCCACAGTGAGTAAAAGATGAGGGTTGCGTAACTTTCTAGATAGTTAAAATCTTACAATAGGTAAAAATCAATCGTGAGTTAGAGAAAACAAAGAAAAACAGTCCAGGAAGAGTTCTATATGCATATTATAAAAAAGAAAAATTAAAATGGGACCTGCCAGGTTGATCGATCTATGGTGACGACTGTCAGTTTCTGGCTGACTGAAAGTCTGTAACCTGCCATTGAACTCTCCCCGTTGTTCTGTCTGTGGGAATATTTTTCTGTGAGACAAGCTAAGGCAAGTCTACAGTGGTTCCCGAGGAGGAGTTTGGGACTGACTGTGATTTAGGAAAGCCAAGTTCCCAGTCAGGCCCTGTTGTGCATAGCCCTTAGGAACAAGGGGCATGTGTGGAGTCGCGGTTCTGTCTCCCCTTCCCTGTTACCTGGTCTTTCTCCTTCCCACGGCTGCATGCATCAGAAGGCAGCCTTAATGAACTTCATCAACTGGATTCCCTTGTCCTCTGGAAAAATCTATTAGGTCAGAAACGCAAGTATCCAATTTAATTTGATAATCCTTGTCAGGGGAATGTTTCCCCATCAAGGCTCAAAGCCATTCTGCAGCAATGCCCATAACTTGGGACTTAAACCACAGAGAGTGTGAGGTCCAATTACTGCGAGTACTAATTACCTTCATAAAATAGGTGGGGACGGTGGGGCAGTGGAGGGTAGATACAATTTAGTTTCTTTCCATTGGCCCACAGAAGGCCCAACCTGGGAAAATATCACCTAGGCACCAGGTCTCAGTGGGTCCTAGTATTTCTTTCCTGGTCCATAATTGCTAATTCACTTAAGTAAAAATAATATTTGTCCTCCCAGGTGCCAACCTAAGTAAGCCATTGCTTTACTTGGAGTGACTAAAAAAATACAATTACATTACATTCACAAACATTCGTCCATCTTCTAAGAATGCAATTAACAGTTGAAAATAACTTGCTGCTGGATAATCAAAATTGATAATTCTATAAAAACTATGGACAATAAGCCATGTGTGTGTGTTTGTGTATATACATACATTTATGTGTGTATGTGTATATACACATATATAAATATATATACATATGCATGTACATATATAAATGTATATTAAGGCACAGAACTGTATCACGGAGAAACCAGATCTTGATAAAAAGAAATCAGTATTAATAACTTTTGCTTTCTAAAACTGAAAAAGTGTAAAGCCTCTTATTAGAAAGGCTGTGGGTACTGTGCTCCCATTTGAACACTCTAGCCAAAGAAACATCCACTCTTCCAGGGAGTAGATCTCTATAAGCAACTTGCTACTGTTTTATTAATGCACCTATGGCAGAAGGTGTTATATCTCTGTTAGTAAATGTTGCTAAAAGTCTGCATGTTATGACTTGTGCCGATTCATAAGACAGCTTGGTTTGGGGTAAGATTGAGAAATAACACCAGCAATAGTTCCTGGACAATGAGGCCATTTTAGAACTGGTATTCAGGGAGAGGAAGCCAGTATTTTAAAATAAGAATGTTTAAACCAGTTTGCTGCCTCTAATTTTAGACCAATATATTTATATATGTATTAAAACTCTGCAACTCTCCTTATTAAGTACAGTGGGTATGAATTATGCATACAAGCATACAAAATCTTTAAAATAAATTAGGGGACAAGGGATACTTCACTTGAGGAACGGCTGTCTGAACATATAACTAACTGCAAGTCTATTCTCTCATTGTTGGTTAATTATGTCAAAATTTGTCCAGTCCTTGCCTATAGGGTATTTGTATTTATAGGTAAGCAGTGAATAGAATTTAGAAAAACCAAGCAAACCTACAATCAACTCCATGAATAGTAGGAAGAGAAGTGAATGAATTTCTGTGTCCTTGTAATTGCTTCATTAATCTCAGCCAGACAATGAGAATCAGGCTTCCATTGCAAATTCAGGTTGTGAATCAGCTCAGAATAATTCAGTGTTAGGTCACTTGGTCCCAAGTGCATTTCATCCTTGGCAAACTTGACACAAATGTTCAAAGCACTTAGACCACTTTGTAAGCCAAGTATCTTTATAAAAAGATAAATTGTTTCTGTAGGGATGTGTGTCATGGAGGAAGGGAAACAGGAAGATAATGGTAGAAACTTGTTCTTCACTCTGCATTGCAGACAAGGCTCTAAAAATTGCCATATGTATTCATGCCTGTGTGCAATCATTGATTAAGGTGTGAATATTCACATTTAACCATTGGACAAAGAGTAGTCTAGATGAGAACCGAAAACCTACACATTTGGCAGTATCCATTGAACACACTCATCTGGGTACTTTCTGCATTGAAAGCAGCCCTGTGGAGTCTTGCATTAATCTTCCCCAAATCTCTAAGAAAAACTTGAGCAGAATAATGTACAAGTGTTTTAATACAAAAGGTGTTTCTATGATTTTTTTTCAAATTTATTTTTACTGAAGGGTTTTGGGAGTGAGTTCCAGTCCTCTTGTGATCTCAAATATAGATGCTTTAATACTGTGCTCATAGTGTGGGGCATCTAGTACTGTGGCAAGATGCTCAGGATGTGACTCTAATGTAGCATTCTGAAAGGGAATGGATCATGATACCAATGAACAATGGGGTAGCTAGAATGTTGGGAGAATCTATTTGAATTTTACTAAGAGTCAGGTTCATTTTAAAGGTAAGACTGAACTTTTCATTGTGAATAAGGAAAGCACCCACATGGATCTTAGAGGGCATGCCTTATCAAACTGACTTCTAATGTTGAGAAATACAAATTTAATTTTTTTTTAAATTTGTGAACTTTTACCGCTAATTTTAGCTACAGCTTTCTTTTTCCTGAGAAGCATTACTAAGACTAGCTCATGAGTGTTCATATGAATAATCAAAGTCCATTATGTAATATTTGAAATATGTCTATCCACATATTATTAATTCATTCAGTTAATACTTCTGAAGATTTTGGATGCCAAAAACTTTTCCAGGAGCAAAATGTACATAATACTGTTCTGACACATGGAATTTACAATGTAGTAATTGTTGAGAGTATATAAGGGAATTATTAGAGTGTAGGCTCAGATAGGTTTCCTTCATCATTACAGAAACAACGTGACAACACACAGGACAGAATTATTGACTCTTCCTAGGAAAGGGAATCCAGGAATGTTTTCCCAGAGAGATGTCATAGTTGATTTCAAATACACAATGCAGAGCCCTTCCTGTAGAATGACAGGGGACAAATATACACTAAATTGATGGTTTTCTGGAATAATCTGGAATATAGAAATTATACATTATAATCCAGTCCATATGCAAAATGTGCCTGATTCAAAAATATGAAAGAGTATTTTAAAATTCATAGTTTGCAAATGGCTCGATGAGGTTTTCTCAGCATACTTGATTTTAAATGAGGATATAATCAGATGTTATTATTATTATTACTATTATTATTATTATTATTATTATTATTCATACTGGAGATTGAACTCAGGGGCATTTGACCACTGAGCCACATCCCAGCCCTGTTTTGTGTTTTATGTAGAGATAGGGTCTCACTGAGTTGCTTGGCGCCTCCCTGTTGCTGAGGCTGGCTTTGAACTGGCAATTCTCCTGTCTCAGCCTCCCAGGGTGCTGGGATTACAGGTGTGCGCCACTGCAGATGTTATTATTAAACAACACATCTGGGGTAAAAAAAAAATCTGGAAGACTCCAGGTAGAAATTTTAGTCAGTATTTGATAAGTCCAACCAAAGGGAAGTACAATTGTTTTGTCAATGAAATAATCCCTGTTGCTTAATCTGAAAACTCTGGATGGGGGACATCATGCTCTCTCGTTTCCATATACGGGAGTCCTCCTGGTAAGTGTCTTTTTCTGCAAGTGAGTTTCACAGCAGTGGTATTATGGCTCCACAAGAGCGAGCAGCAGCTGAACCTCTTCATAACCCTGTATTTTGTGTGTCGATCCTTGTCTTAGCACATGAGATTTATTTGCTTAGTGCGAAGTTGACAGGATCAGTGTGTGTCAAAAGCAGTTATTTTTATTTAAGATTTATTTCCCAATTGTTAGTCTTAAGATGTTCCTGTAACTAATGAAGACATTGAAGTTAAAGCCTGTGAGCATTATTAGGAGAAATGGAAGTACATGGAAGATGCGTGCATGAAAGTCCTCATACAGATTTTAGCCACATCAAATTCCTTTTAAGAAGGCAGGGGGCAAAGTGTATGAGTGAGTGTATATGTGTGTGTGTGTGTGTGTGTGTGAGAGAGAGAGAGAGAGAGAGAGGCACCCACAGTGTACATGTATAAGAGAACACAAAACCAAATGCTTTCTTTTTTGATCTGTTGATCATTCTCCAATGTAGAGTTTTTGTTTTATTCTTGTTTTATTCTGCCTGCTTTAGTCTGATCTAAGTGTGTACAATCCTTCCAGAAAAATAGAACCAGTTTTTTATTTACATCCCTTATTCTATCCTTCCTCGCTTTCCTTCTGCATACTTGACTGTTTCTTGACCTGAATACTGAAGCTCTCAAACCACCAAGATTGTAAGTAGTGCTTCTCCAAGCTTACCTGCACAAAGATTACCTGGGGATCTTGGCAATATGCAGATTCTGATTCAGTGAGTGGTTCTGAGTAGGAGCCTATTTCTAATAAGTTTGAAGGTCACATGCATGCTGCTCTTCTATGGATTTTGCTTTGAGTTGCAAGTTCTGCTGTCCACCTCACTTTGGGTTCCCCAAACAGCCCAAAACAATTTCTAGCATGAAGCAAATCACCCCTACACAGAAGTGTAATCGTTTGGGATGAGATGATTTATTAACCAAGTGTGTTTATATGACTTAAAAATATAACTACACCAGGATTTACATGTGGATATTAGTATTATTCCCTTCAAAACAATTACCAACTGTCTTTTTGTATGTGAATTTTGGTTTTAGAATTGTCTGCAAAGGTTCAGAAATGAAGGGTCACCTATTCATTTACACTTATCATGACTTCACAAATATTTCTGAGTCTCTGAAAAAGAACTCACAAGTATTGTAGTAGATTTTTGGGGACATAGTGGTAGATGAGGGAGAATGAGTGTGCTTAACTGCTCAAGGAACTCAAAGAAGGGGAAAATTAGCAAGTGGTTATGTCTCAACATAATGAACACAAGTGTAGATGCTCTAATGTGCACGTTTCCTTAAACCAAAGAAAAGCCGTTTGAACTTAAAATTGACCTTGAGTTTGGTAATGTGGCTTCGGATCGAAAATCGTTGTTTCTCTCAAGTGGTGACACTTTTGCTTGATGCAGCGAACAGCTGGACTTGGATTAAGGACTTCATTTCCAGAACATGTATACAGTCTCCCAAAATAAATTTCTTGAAGAAATCTAGACAGGACTGACAGTATGGACTTGAAGGAATAAACTCCATTGGTTATTTAGACATATATATTTCACCAACTATGAATTAGGATATGTTTGTGTCTGTACAAATGTGTGCATACAGACACATACAAGCACATGCGTGAATACTGTGTACCACATTTAGTGACATTTAATAGTTCACTCAGTATGTTATTGCTTTGTAAAAATAAGACTAAACTTCACAAATTCTCAATTTAAGCCTCATACATGGCTTAAAGGTGGGTAACTATATTTTATTATCCAAACTGAAACCCTTTGAGAAGGAAAAGAAGAACTATTAATAGTTTGTGTAGGAAAAAAGGCATGTGGAGACTATTCTGGGAAAACTAGAGCAAAAGATCATCTACAGAAAGGCAAAAATTAAATAAATAAATAAAATAAAATAAATCTCTGGCCTTGGTTGTCTATCTTATATTTAGTGATTTTTCTTTTAACTTAGCAGTCATTCTTCAGAATGTGGATGCTACCCACTGTATCACTTACAAGAAACATTTTTAGGGTAAAATCTATACAGTTTTTAAAAACTGGAGGATTCTGCTTAAGATATGCCTATGCTATTTGGTTATTTAAGCAAACTATGAGCTCTGGGAGACTCATTCGATGAGTGTTTTTTTTTTTTTTTTTTTTATATACGTATATGTGAACTGTTTTATGAATGCAGGGCATTATTTGATAATTTACAGCTGCGTTTGGCCAGACATTCTTGAAAACAAGAGGGGTATGGATTGTATAGCTCTTTCATTAAATCATGAAAAAATTATATTGAAATACATTGAATGAAAGAAAAAGAAATAACTCACTTGGGCTTTATAGATTATTTCTATAGATACAGAAGGAAAGAGAAAGTTAAAGCCAGTGTCTCTAAACTCTGAATACACAATAAAAATAATTCTATATTTTTAGTTGAAATTGAAACTCAATTTTCAACTGAAATGTTTTGCTTTTGGCTCTAACTGACTTTACCTTACTTTATATATGCCACTAATTTTTCATAAAATTAAATGTCATCACATATTTAAATTTTGAGAGGTCATGTTTCACATTTACTTTTGAAAACGTTCCTTCCTTACACAGCATCTTTGGTTAAAATACATTGAACATATGATTAAATAAAACACCAACACATAATTAACCTAAAAAAGACTGCTGATTGTTATCTTTTATTTCTATTTGAATACTTACAGTGAAATCTCTTGTAATATTTCTATAGTTTTTTTATTAAATAGTTACATTTGGGAGTTTTGCATTTTCTTTTTATGTCTTTATCTGTTCTCTGGGAATACACTTTTCATTGATGCTTTCTTTTCTCTCCCAGATGATTAACAGGGAAAATTTTCTTTGTCTTCCAATTTTTCTCTTTCTTCAAACGTGTTGTGTGAAAACTTTGAGTTCTATCTAGAGAGGCGAGCATGTCTGAGAGAGTGTTCAAGGTAGAAGGGAAGCCAGACTGAGTGGTTCAGTTCTATGTGGGCTGGGGAGACAATGTACATCAAGCCCCTTAGTGTTTTAGTCTAGCAGTCCTAGATGTGTGTATGACAGATCATGTATCAAACAATAAATACTATGGTGTAATTTAAGGTTAGCCCTTTTAATTTTTATTTTGAGACAGGCTCACACTAAGTTGCTTAAGGCCTTACTAAGGCCTTAAGGCCTCTCAAACTTGTGATCTTCCTATTCCAGCCTCCTCAGTTGCTGGGATTTCAAGCATATGCTCCCAGAACCAGATTTGGTCTCACTTTTAATATTAGGTTTTGATTTAAATTTTAATACAATGATGTAATGAATTTTCCCAAATTTTCTGTTTTTTGGCCTTTGCAGAGAGACATACCATATGAAAAGGTAACAGGAGACAGTGATTGAAGAGGGCCTTCGATACTTAAACTACATATATATATATATTTACATGAAATTGTTTAGAACTACTACTGTTTTTAGTGCAAGAGCAAAGAACCATCTCTTAATATTTTGTTCAAGTTGTTGAGATTTGCCCAGAATCCCCTGAGAGAGAAGACACTACGTCAGTCTATAAAATTTAAAATTGTTTGTGTTTATTATGTCATCTCAATCATCCAAAGTCGATGCTGGATGATTCCTCATAATCTATTCTTGAAAGTTGACTCGTTTCATGTGGTTTGACCGTTTACCTTGGAGTATGACTCTTTTTGGCTGACAAAGACATCATTTGGAAAGATGGCTTCCTTCTTCAAGCTGCCCCGCACAGCCAGTTCATAGACATGTTTCTCTGGACTCTGCAGCAACGAAGAATACAAAACCCCTTGACTGACAGAGAAGAAACCTAAAGAAGGTGAAATTTGTTTTTCTCACCCCTCTCTCACTCTGACATAGATTCTCCAAACTCAAACCCCTGTTCCACAACCTAAGACTTTTATGAAAATATTATTCAGGATGCCCCAGTCACTGAAACTGTTCTGATCTCTTTTTCTACATTCAAATACTCCTTCCCCCAATGTCCTTCCTTGGGAGATTATCTCTGACTTTGACAATTTGTTAAATAAGTTTTTCAATTCTAAGTTTGTGGTCAAAACCATCCATTAACTATTCATGTGAATTGTAAATATGACCAATTTATTTCCTTCCAGTTCTTCCAAGGTCTTATAGTGATATACAAAACTCCTTATAAAATCCCTTATGCTTTTTGAATATGGATGAGAAAGGTTAATTTCATTGTCATTTTATTATGACCATTTTCCTCCTACTTGTGACATCTAACACTATGAACAATTCCTTCCCTATTAATGAAACAATTAGTTTTTTCTAAATTAAGAGATCCATTCAATTACATAATAAGAGACCAAATTGTATAACCATAGGTTTATGTGACCAGGAAAAACCAAAAACCTTCAGACTAACTTTTCAGGCTCCAACACTCATGATGAACATGTATTTTACAAATTGTCACGTGCTACCTTTTATCTGAGGCACTTACACAGATTACTTTTCCTGGAACTAATTTCATTCATTTTATAGGTGGATGGGATGTATTTTGTAATAAATTAATTTCTCAAGATTAAATTGCACAGGCAGGAAATGCACATGTCTAATTACAGAGCCATCATTTAATGAAGCACTTATTATTTGCTGTGCACAATGATGTGCTTTCTATGTTCCATCTCTTAAATCAACTATGCACTGTATGCATGCTGCTGCTGATGGTCTTATGAAGAAGGGCACCAAGAAACAAAGTTAATGACCATACGTTAATAATCAGGAGTAAAGCTCAAGTCCTGATCTGTCTGAATCCAGATGTCGGGGCTTACCAATCTATGTCACTGTTAAAGCACATTTATTTTTTCTTTAGTAAAAAAATATATACTACTTGGCTGGGGATGTAGCTCTTTTGCCCAACATGTGTGAGTCCCTGGGTTCAATCTCCAGCAGCACAAATAAAAAAAAAGAAAAGTACTCACTACTTACTGTTTATATCTCATGCATATACTGTTGTGCAAAATGAGGCTGTTTGTCATTTTATTCTTTCCTTTGCCCTTATTTCTCCCTTTTACTATTTTACTCCACATTAGCCACATCTCATTTCTTCAATTTTCCCCAGTGCACAAAAATAATAGCTTTTGAACCTGTTCAATGCACAAAGCTGAGTTGTACTTACATCTTTCCCTAGATTTTACAGTGACTTTATGGCTTAATCTCTCTCTCTCTCTCACACACACACACACACACACACACACACACACACACCACATACATAGAGCAGTCAGGAAATTTTGATATAAATCCTATGATATTTGAACTTTCTTTGGGGATTCCTGGATTCTTGGGGAAAGAGAAAGGAAAAGTGGGAGAAGATCAACAGTGTGGAACACTGTTCAGATACCAATCAAATAGAGGGGAGATGAACTACTTGATCTTAGTTTTGATTTTGAAGGCAAAAATTATCCCAGAAGACTGAAAAAAAAAAATGCTGTGAGAAATCCCCCCATCTCAGATGATACTCAGAATACTTGAAGGAGTTCTCAAATTTAAAAGTGCATGCCAGTCACCTAAGGATCTTATTAAGAGTCAGAGTTTGAGGCACTTGTGGAACCTGGGAATGTGCATTTCCAGCAAGTTCCCAGGAGGTGCACACACTCCTGGACAACTGAGCCAATCCTGTCCCCCCCAAAATTTAATCTCATTTTTTCATACATGTAACTTTAGTTTTCTCTACAACCAGTAGCAATGTGCTAGAGTTTGAAGACTGAGGGACAAGAATGTGTGGTCACTGACATTAGGTATTCAAACCATGAAGCTTTGTGGATATGCCCACATAATTCTAGCTAAATTTTATCAGCAGATGTGGAAGGAAGGGAGCGATTTTATTTCTGTGGCCTCAAAACCAGGCCTCATCAACTGAGTACTACTCACATGCTTAGTCCAAAGTAATGATTGTTTATCTCCTCCTTTTAAAAAAGGACATCCTGAGTTCTGGATGTACTTTCTGGGGAGACAGGATTGGCTCAGAGCTACTGATAGAATGTGCACCTCCTGGGAACTTGCTGGAAATGCACATTCCCAGGTTCTACAAGTGCCTCAAACTCTGACTCTTAATAAGATCCTTAGGGGACTGGCATGCACTTTTAAATTTGAGAACTCCTTCAAATATTCTACTCCTTACACTAATTAGAAGCTGGCATTCCCTCCAAACAAGGATGGATACACACACACACACACACACACACACACACACATAACACACACACAAACACATAAGTATTCTAGATTAGCCTAGCAAGAATATTTGAAGGAAAAATAATGTGGTTGTTATGCTGATCTCAGGTAACTATTCAATAGCAGCCTTAAGCAAGGAAATGAAGGCTTTGCTTCAGTGGTTATGGATATAATGCATCAGTATCTACATCTTAGTACATGATAAAATTCCTGTGACTGACACCTTTATTGTAGGTGTCAATTTGGCTGGGCTATGATGCCCATTTGTTTGCTCAAACACTAATCCAGATGTTGCTGTGAAGGTATTTCATAGATGCAATGAAACATTTACAATCAGTTGACTTGAGTAAAGGAGTTGCTCTTGACAACGTGGGTGGGCTTGTCCCATCAGCTGAAGGCCTGGAGAGCAAAAACTGATGTTTTCTGGAGAAGAACAAATTCTGCCTGAGGACTATAATGTAGAAATTCTGCCTAAGTTTCCAGCCCACCAACTGACCAGCGGATTCCATCTGAAGATCTTAACATCAGGGCTTGCCTTAGTTTCTATCCTGCCAACTGCCCTACAGAGTTTGGCTTGCTAGCCCCTGTGATTATGTGAGCCAAATCCTCAGCAGTAAATCTCTACACACTCACCTCTCTCTCACATACACACAGACACACACTCCTGTTCTCTAGAGGTTTCTTTTTAAACTCTTAAACGTTTACTCTCTTCATTCTAATATGTGAACTGATTTACTGAAAATAAGTAAATTGGTGGAAATAATAACACTAAATTCACTAAGAAATACATGTTGGCACTGTTCTGAAGTTATGCTACCCAGGGCTCTGCACAGATGACTCACTGCTCCCAAAATCCTCCAGAGAGATTTAAGTCCTTGGGATAGAGTAAAAATTGGGGAAAAGCGATGCGTGCATATGAAAGATTAAAGAAAATGAGGAATTGGATACTAAATGTCACAGTGTATAACCAAGTGCAGAGTATTGATTATAAGTGCTGCCACTGTTTCATTAGGGAAGGGGAAATTTCTTGGTACAGCAGATGGTGGTACTGATTTGAGCCACAAAAGGAAGAGCTAGAGTTTGGAAACATAGGATCCTGTAGGGATTAGGACATCCAAAGCTCAGGTAATTGCATGAGTCAATGGATAGAGGTAAAAATGAGATGTTACCGATAAAGAAGAAATCCAGATCTATCAGATCATCATGCTCTCCTTTCCTCAGGCAATGCACACTGCGGCTGTGAGCAATGTACACTGCTCCCTGTACAGAGATTCTCCTCCATGACTATGGAGGAAAAAAAAAATTCATGACAGTTGTGCCTTCCAAGAGTGAGTGTGATTTTAACATTGTACATGAAGGTCAAGATGCAGCAGCTTTTTAGATGGTAACCCAGCACAGAATGATGTGATGGAAATTAACACCTTAAAATATATGTGTATGTGTGTGTGTATGTGTATAAAACACAGCCCCAATTGGACTTTTTAAAACCTCTGCTTCCTGTACCTTATGACTAAGTGTGGGTAATTAAGCCAAGATCACTTTTTCCACTCCACCCATACTTCATAAAACCTGTTGTAATTTTTCCCTGATTTATTTGTTCTTTTGTATTTTTCTTTTGCAATTTGCTAAAACTAATGATTTGAAATGAAAGACTTTCATATCAATAGGTGACCCAATGATTTACTGATCCTTTTAATGCTGTGAAAAGAGAAATCCATTACATGGTGGGGGGTGGAAAGGGGTAAGGGGGACTCCTAACAGTGGTGTTCTATATTTATAGCTTTGGCTGTGACTCCATAAGACTCTATGGAGGTGGCAGGCTGGGGGTGAGGGGGGGAATGGTGGTGGTAAATGACACTCATTTGTAAGTATCAGCAATATTCACCAAGAAAAACAAAAAATTGATTTGTGGAATCCATTAAGATATAAGCATGAATAATAACCTGAGAGTCAGCAGTGTGGGACTTTAAAAGGTATTTGAGTTTTAAAATGCATTATATTTTGCAATTTCAAAAGCGTGTGTTCCAAATGGTAAAACATATGTCCAGCTCTAGCCCAGGAAATAAAACATTCAAACCAGAAACTGTGTTTACTTTGGCTTCCTCTTGGTCTTTTTCTTTTATCTAGGCATGAGTCGATCAATTAACATTTTGGGGTCGCTACTATGTGCCCAGGAAGGTGGCAAAGAATATAGAAGAAGCAAGGACTACATACATGTAAAAATCAAGCAAAGATCTTGAGGACTCAGTCCAACACTTTTGGGGTCAACTCTTCTCTTTCCAATTGCTTCACCAAACTTCTCCTAACTCAACTGCTACTTCTTACTTACAGTTGCCAGATTGAGCAAATACAAATAGGAAACACCTGTACTTATCTGGCAACCAACCATCCATGTATTCTTGTGATCCACATTTTTCCATAGCCTATAGGAGCTCTCTTCATACCTTCAGTGCCTCCTATGCTGATTGGCTGCCTTCAATGCCATTCTCTCCCCTTACCTTACCCCATGCTGATTGGCTGCCTTTAGCACCTCCTATGCTGATTGGCTGCTTTGAATGCTTCCCCTCCCCTTTAACCCATGCTGATTGGCTGCCTTCAGTGCCTCTCCTTTTCTCATCCCATGCTGATTGGCTGCACGCCTGACATGGATCAATACCCTATTGGCTGTAACCTAACCTCCAGGCCATGATTGGTCTGAGGACCCTATATAAACTGTCGCACTAACTGAAATAAAAGGGTCTGCCTCTGGCTCTAGCAGAGCAGTTTTACCTACTCCCGCTGTGTGGGTGAGTGACTTGGCCACCGTCCACCCCATACCTCATCCCCTGGGACCCCATAACTTTCATCCCATGGGACCCCAGACCCTCATCCTGTGGGACACCTCGGTGCTCCTCACCCCACAGGAGCCCCAACTCGTGGAGTGAACCCACATGAGGCACGACATAAATGACATCGGCCTTCTGCTCTAGAAGAGACTCTATGAGATAGAAGGGACACCCTGGTACCTCTTAAGAATAAAAGAAAATATTACAAATCAGATATGGGCTTGGAGCTAAAGTGGAAGCTTTTCCAGTAGTTTTAGTAGCAAAGGTCAACGACAGAGAACACTTACTGTCTTTGCACTCTTCTGCCCCCTTCCCTTTGGTCCTCTTTCTTTATACCACAGAGATCTTTGGTTTAATAATGATAATAAGAAAGAAAGATTACAGGCAGTCTCCTAGCACAGCCCTTTGGGGGACTAATCAAGTTTCTCCAAACCAAATCCCATCCCTGGAACACACTCTCATCTTGGCTCCATGGAAGCCAGCACTTGAAGGGATTAATCCACATCCAATAGAAAAGAAAATGCCTGGGCTTTTCCCCCTGGGTCCAGTTTTTCATGGCAAATATACTCTACTCAACTCTTTGGCACTGTGGCCCATGTATGCGTACAATCCCAGATCGTGGCAAAAGCAATTGCTATTTTCAACAGAAAAATCCCAGAACTCTTTATAATATTAGAGTTTGGGGCAATGAGTTAATTTCACTCCAAATTTTTAAAAATGTGTACGTCTATAATGGTAAACTCGTATTTTTAAGAATCAAAATATAATGTTTATCACCACTTCATCACATTTTATCTGTCCTGGACCTTTGACGTCTCCTTCACCCCAGCCTCTGAAAGTGCTGGTCAGCAAGGGCTTGCTTAGAAAACAAAAACATTCGCTCAGGTATCACACGCACAGCTGTGGGAAACCTCTCTGCTGCTGGCACAGTATCGAGGCCAGGCCAGTCTAGAGTTCTGTTGAAGTTTGCAAGTCTTTTGGTGCATGTAGACCAGGCTATGATGTCAGATGGAAATCGTGTGAAATGTGTTCATTTGTGCCTCAAAGTCATTCAAAGCCTGGCAATATGGTGTTCAGCCTTGCATTGGAGTTGAAAGAGGACTAGAGGACGAACTAACTATAAGCAGGATGATGACGGGACCCTGTGTGGGTTCAGTCACCAGGAGTTCCTTGCTAAACTTCTCTAGCCAAAATGATTATTACTATATGTTTCCCAATAGCATGACCATTTGCATTTTAGATGTGTGTCCCTAGAAGGGAATCCTCATGTCCTGGAATCAGTCACTTGTGTCTTGAATATTGCAGACTTGGCTTTGGGGAATGGCAATTTTGAAGAGTACATCTTGCTGACTTAACAATACCAAACTGTGTTGTGTGTTGTTTCTGGCTACAGAGAACTCAGGGAGAATAGAGTACAGGCCAAAACTGAGCTGGGGGAAAATATATAGAACTCCAGTGCTCCTGTGTTGTTGAGAATTCAACAGACCACCTCTGTCATTCAAAAATTAGAGTTGATTTAACCTTGTTGGGAGGTGGAGGGTGATATTAAGACAACTCTTATAATTCTAGTGAGCAGCTGAATCTGGAGACCTCATCCAGAAGTGGGTTTAGGCAGTTTTCGCAGTTGCTCAATGGGCCATTCAATTCTAGGCAGCATCCAATGGGTGATGTCCAGGCTTTAAAGTAAAGACTTAACGTCCAGCCCAAAAATGCCTCCAGGGTTTCAGAACAATCAGTGGAGATTTGGAGAGTAGGACCACTCTTCCCTCAGTTCTCCTGAGTGTGAAGCTGTGTATCAGAGTAAATGCACCCATTCTTTCCTCTCCTAAGGTAGAAACCTTCTCTGAAGCTTGGCCTAATGTGCCTTCATACTCTACTCCAAGGGGAAATTAAATAGGAAGCACTTTATTCTTGTTCATTTCTTGCCCTGAAACCTAGACCTATTTGCAAAATTACCTTGCACATTATGGAGGTGGGGTGTCTTGATTCCAAATATCCTAAATCATAGGGCTGAAAACCTTTATTACAGACTACTTTGGTTAATTTGGGGTGTTGCCCCAGATTATTTCCTATGTCTACAGTTTAAGAAATACAAAGGCTAAGGGGACTATTACTGAGGGAGGTGGTGGTTTGTGATGGGATCCCAGGCCTGGGTGTGGTTTTTCAAGCACCACCTGCAGACAGCAGCAGGGTGCCAGGCTGAAGCTGGCATTAGGACTGGTGAGGGAGTGTCAACAGGATACGGCTCTTCTGTGCTTATGTTTCCAGGGCCTCTTAGTTACTTTTCTTCTCTCTTTCCTTTCCTTCCTTCCTGATTTACCCAATTCTTGCTCTCCTCATCAGAAATACCCTTTAAATCTTCCTTCTAGGAAGGTAGGCAGAGAAAACACAAGTGGAGAGAGAGCCACTGTCTCCTGTGTTTGCTCTCACAGGCTCCTGGACCAGGTGCTTTGCACACTTAGTCCCTGAGGTTTTCCTGAAAATGTGAGAGGCAGGCAGGCATTCTAGGTGGAAATCAGAGTGGTTAAATGACTAGCCCCAAGCAAGGTCCCATAGTGGCTAGGGGTTTGGGTTTCAAATCCAAGTATATTTTCTCACACAATCTTCCCTTCTGTAAAGTAAGGCTTAAATGGATGACATTTGACAAATTCTAAAAGACACTAGTATACATTTTTCATGAGCCCCAATTCATGCCCATGTTGTTCCATCTCTTTCTCAAAAAATATTTTGAAGTTTTCATACAAGAAGCAAAAGACTTAGATAAGGTCTTTTTTTTAAAAGTAAGTTCTGAAAATAAGCTCAAGGTGGATGAGGAATGGAAATAGAGATACAAATTCTAGATTTCATACCAATGAACAACCCCAATTATTTCCTATAGAAGGGTAATACCGATGACAGTTAACAAAAGCTGTTGAAACAATCATTATAGTGAGGTATCCAGTTATATTCTCTACATGCATTGACTCATTTAATCCTCACCACAGCCCCATGAGATAGCCACCATCAATTAACTAATTTAGAGAGGTTGATGGATTTTTCTGTGGGCACATAGGGACACACGTTTGTCTGTGTCCTGTTCTTCCTCTCAACACCAAGTGCTGGATTGTGCTCATCACATTTGATTGACAATAATATGGTGTTGCTTCATTTAGCAATGGTGCATGATTTCAGAAAGAATTCCATGGACACTTGATTATCTCTTTGCAGTGTGATACTAGCTTCAAAATCAGCAGTGACAATTGCACGCCTTGGGTTTTGAGAGGCCAAGCTCTAACTATGAAAATAGATGGTAAAGGATGATGAAGGGTCAGAATTAGAATAAATTGAACCATTTTAGATCCAAATTGAATCATCTTATGTTCCTCTGGTTTTTGTTAAATAACATTTTGAAGATAAATATGTAGTGAATGAAGGCAAGCCAGGTATGTGTGTGTTTTTGGTTTTTTTTTTTTTTTTCTTTGCTTATGTCTTTGTTTGCCTTTCAATTTTTATGTGCTGATGTCTCCATTTAATAGTGAGGCAGATAGAAAGACATTGTGGAGAAAGTGGTGACATATAACTGGGGACGTAAGGATGAATAAATGAAGTGGTGACATGTTTGTCAGCAGAATTTTTGTACCTGCCTGCAAAGATGAATTATGAGAAGAAAATCCAATAAACACCAAGTACATAATTTCCAACTAGGAAGCAAAAGGCAGAAGAGAATGGAATTTTGTAAGCATGTGCTATGTTGTGTCTATTTTTAAGCAGATGTTCTGTCATCTTGTCAATACTTTTACCAGAATGATGTTGTTTTACTCATTTTATAGTCACAATCATGGCGAGTCAATTGTAAGGGCTGGGGTCTAATGCCACCATACTAGCAAGAGGTATCTCAGATAGAGCTGATCCTTTTGGCTATAGAATCCACAATGTTGGTCATGTTGGAGGACACATTTTAAAACATGCCTTCCATGTAAGACATTGTATGTACAGTGCTGCTGTAGGAGGGAATTGTCTCTTGCCAGGAAAATTCTAGAACAAGATTGTCATTTTCTCTGAGAAATTTGAGTACTCATCTGTTGAGCAAAAGGGACTGAGGACATGACTTTCTTAGATGTCCTTTCAATCTCTAGGGCTTTGGTTCTGCTTAGGAATCTAGTGTTGAGACAAACAGTGGACTCTAGTGGCTAAAACAACAGAAGTGTCTTTTTGTCTTATGGGAAAGCCACCTGGGGGTAAGTAGTCTATAGAGGTCATGTGTGTGATCAAGTCTTAAGAAACATATCCTCCTCTTCTTTTATCTCCTTGCTCCCCGTTCTCAAAGCACCAGGCTTCCCTCCTGTGGTTCAGTTTTTCTTCAAGATGACTACTAGAGTTCTAGCCATCAGGTTTTTACTCTCTGTAGGAAATCAAAGAGAGCTGGGGAAGGGAGAAAGACTCAATTCCCCAACTAGCCTGCCTCCTCCTGGAGTGCTTTGCCCAAAGTCCAACACACAAATTTCAAATTATACCTTATTGGCCACCCTTAGCAGCAAAGGAGTTTGCAAATAAAATCTTTTGACTGGGCACATTGCCACGTGGATTAAATTTGGGGTTCTATTACTAAGAAAGAATGGGATAATGAATATTGGATAAGCTACTTGAAGTATTAACCACAATTAGCTAATCAGGTACTCACTCCCAGTGGTAGGACTTCCAATATAAATTCATTAAAATAACATCCTCATTGCTGTGTGTGGTCTGCGATCATTAACAAATAATTGGATCGGCTGCCCACTCAAGGGAGAAGGCATGGAGCTGTAGAACTTGGAGAGTGTGCGTTTGAGAACCACGCAGTCTGAGGACTGTCGCCATGGATTGGGAAAAGAAGGGATGACTCACAAGTGTTCCCAGAGCTTAGTCATTGCCCTTATGGAGCTATGTGAACCAGAGAGAAGTCAACTAGGAGAGGGACAGCTATGTGAAGCTTCATTCCTCATTGGCACCAACCCAAGAGACAACATACAACCAGGCATCTTCTTAGCTTCTTCAGAAGCAGATCAAATTTAAAAATATTCGTTTTCTTATGAGCAAACAGCCATGTAATCACAGGACTAGAAGGAACCCAAGGTCATTTTCTCATGGAAGCAAGACGACGTCTGTAATTTCCCCAGGTAGCTTTTCAAAGTAGGTGATCAGTCAGCCACCCTCCAGAGTCTGAGCCTATTAAACGATTTAAGAGTTTTATCCATCTACCCTTGAGTTGGTTTTAACAACCCCAGAGATTTTTCTGTCTTTCTCTTCCCGACTCCTACTTCCTTCCAGCATTCATGACAGTCTAGCTAGAGGTAGAGGTGTGGCTTGGATTTCCATCACGCAGCCTACCCTCCAATCAGCCATGTTATGGTGGAATTTTTATTGGTCATAAATTTTTTTACTGGCTAGATTAATGTGATTGAAAGCATCACACCCAGTAAATACCGTCTGCTATTTGCTTTAGCAATACCTGTGGAAAAGGGCAACTTGGGACCCAGGCACCATGGAGCTGGTGAAACCATTGGCTGCACACCACTCATTGGGGGCCCCTTTGACTGATGACCAGAAGTCGCTCTTAGAGGGAGGTCCGCCCAGCAAGAGGCTCCATTGGTGCATGCCACTGCCATGTGTAGCCATGATTCACTTCACTGACTATCAAAGCTTTCTACAACTTTGCTTGCTGACTTTTGACCAGAGGTTCCCTTTCAACACGAGGAAAATCTGCCTAGAGAGAGAAAGAGAGAAAGCACATTACAGGGAAATAAATGGCAGCCGTGTTTCTGGCGACCTCGGGTTTATTGCCCGAGGAGCTTCAGCTTGAGCCTGCCCGGTGGTGTGGTGGGTGGATGTGTATTGTGGCATTTTATGGAGCGTGGTTTATATCAGCATGAATTATTATAACAACAAGGGGGATATTCAATAAAACCTTGTGTGATGCCAAATGCTCTCACACAAAACACTTCTCAAAGACACCAGTGGAGTGTTTACAAAGCACCACCTTCAAAAATCTATTCTCACAGAAAACTGCTTTCTGGGACAGGTTCTGAAAGAAGGAGTGCAATCTGCAAGCATTGGTCCCCATCTGTTCTCTCCCCTCTGACCCTTGGTTGTTTGACCACTGGTCATGACCCTGTATTGAGTGGGGGAGATGATCTGTGAAGATGCTCCTGCCGCTTGGCCTTCGTGCCTCTCAGCAGTGCCTGCAGCCCTCCTGCTCCTTCCTTCCTGGAAGAAAAGCCAGATTTCTCTCCTTAAAAAAAAAAAAGTTACAGAAGAGAAACACAAACAGAGAATGAGCCAAATTGCTGTGAGGGCCCCAGGATTGAAATACAGCCTCAAAAGTTGCATGTCCACAGAGAAACCCCAGAATGTCCCCTAAACTCAACCTGGAACATTTATCTGCCTGAATTTCTTTAGTCTCAGGCCAGTTTTAACCATTCGATGACTTACAGTCACAAAGTTGGCAACGATAGCGTTCGACAGTGGCTGGAGGGAATTCTCTTTATACATGCAGTTTCTTGGGTAGGTGGTGTTGGCACAATTGTCCTCCGCCTTCATTGCCAAATCCAAAGACTCAGAGTAGCATTCCTGGCCTGCGGTCCTGTGTAGCGGGGTCTGGGGATGCAAGTTGGGAAGTGGGGTGGGGGAGACAGAGACTGGAGACAGGAAAAGAGCAATAAGGTGGTAAAGAAAAGTTGAAGGAAGGAAAGAAAAAGTCAGTCATCTCAAAGATAAAGGAACAAAGAAGAGAAAGTGATAGCAAAAAAAGAATGAGGGAGGATAAGGAGTCAGAGAAGGAGAGTCTGGAAAATATATTGAAACCTGAGAACCATCTTTCAGTTGAAATCATGGAGTGGATTTCATAGTGTTTCTTAAAAGCTTTGACATGTCCTCGTCCCCCCTTCTTCAATTGTCATGGACCAAGCTGACCCATCCCGGTGGACAATGTGAGGCTCAGCTTGCAACTGTGGACAGGAGTTGTTTGGACCACCATAAGGTATCTATAGAGAAGGCCTTGATGAATCACAGAAGCAGCCTTCTCCATTCAGTTCTCTACCCGCCAGTGGCTCTAATCTCCACTGAATGTGCAGTGTTTATTTTTCCAAGCATGGTGCCTTCTATGACTCACGGCACTCAAATGCTACTTACTAATGGACCCTTGTACAAGTCAAGAATGTGACACACAGCGAGACACGCAGCTTAACAATCACAAACAACAGCACAGTTAATGGGGGGTGAAGCTTCGGTGACATGCGTCACACCAAAGAGCCGACTCCTCATGTTCCCCGAGGCCACAGATGAAGGGTCTCTGGACTGTGTAATAATGATAAAATATTGCCATCTGTTGGCATCCTGTGTAAGCAGGCTCAGACACAGGAGCACTGATGATTTTCCAGACGCCTCTCACATGTCTCCAGGGAGAGGATGTGTGAAAAGCACCAGGGATAAGGGCAGAACATGGCAGCCTGGCCTCATGGGAAGAGAGAAACACAACGTTTTCAAAATCCAACCGTGGCAGAGAGCAGAGGCCATCACATTGTTCCAGTACCTTACCTCTAGGCATGGCCAGGGAACCACCAAAATTCCACTGGAAGTTGTTGACATTCGACTAGATGGACCAGAGGTTATCAAATGATCTTGAGCAGCAGGTATTCCTCTGCACTGCACGAGGAGTTGGCTGAGTTTTTAACCCGGGAAAATTTTTATTTATTGCCAGAGTTAAAAGTAAGGATATTGAACTGTAAAAATCACACATACCGTGGCAAAAAAGGAAAAATTACAATCATCTATTTTCTACTATAATCCATAAATTATGGGAAAATGGGACAAAATTGCTTTCAGATTTTTGTTTTTGGCAAAACTTTCAAAACAGTGATGAGAACAGAAACTTTTGAAAACCAGTGTAATATTTTGATTCTTCAGAAGCCCAGAGAGGTGCTGATCAGACCCAATAAGCTGGGCTCTTGGTTATAATACCTATTCAGGGACACTGCTGTGCCATGAACTGGAACTGAAGTCCCTACATAACACCAGGACCTGAGAAGAGCAATGATCTCAGAAGGTAAAGGACAGAAAAATTTTGGTATAATGACCCAAAGACACTTATCCATTCTTGCAAGTTCTGGAGCTAAAGAAAAAAATCCCCTACAACAAAGGTACATTAGAAAGTATAAGAATTTCACAGACTCAAAGTTGAAACTTATGCTGTTTTCAGGGAATCCCAAACCAAACAAAGAGAGAGAGAAAGAGAGAGAGAGAGAGAGAGAGAGAGAAAGAAATTGCAAAAAAAAAAAAGTGTATCTAAGTCTTTAAAGCAAAGGAAATGAAAACTGTCTACTACATACAAATTATCAGAAGCTTCACAATGCTGGGCAAGGTGGCCCATTGACTAGGGTGGCCCATTGACTAGGGAGGCTGAGGCAGGAGAGTTGCAAGTTCAAGGCAAGTCTAGGCAACTTAGTAAGACTCTGTCCTAAAATTAAAATAAAAAGGGCTGTGAATGGAGTTCAGAGGTAGAGTACTCTTGGGTTCAATCCTCAGTACTTAAAAAAACAAAACCAAAAACAAATAGAAGATGCAGAACACAAGAGCAGATTTCAAAAAGTGTAGATTCATTTAATCTCTCAAGATTTCAGCTACACAGTTGTTTATAACTTTAATTAGAAATCCTCACATATAAATACTACATGTAAAACCTTCATGAGAACTTAATTCCTAAATCCCATTCATTTTTTTCTTTCTATATATTGTCACAGAACTGCAATAGTTTCTACCATTATAAATCTCATTCACTGAAAAAAGATAAGCAGGAATATATAAAACCCCACCTGTGTAACAATGAAACAGTTGTACCCAAAGTAGGTTCTAAAACATACAATAAATAGTTCCTGGTCATTCTCCATTTTTTTTCTTGGCAATCTTTTATTCTTAGGATGATATTAACCCAGTCACTCACTTCCTAGTAAAATAAATTTATCTCAAACTATTCTCCCTTTCTTTCCCTTATTGATTTGTCAAAGGGTTGAAAAACAGAAAGGTACATGCAAATCATTAACCCTCAGTGTAAATGTTTTTTTTTTTTTTTTTAAATACCTATCTAGCATTAGAAAACATGGATCTCATCGCACCAGGGCAACCTAAATTACACACCACATCTGTTCTTTGATGCATGGCCTGTCATACGTACTGTTAGGACTAGTAGACTAAATCACTAAATAAAAGGCTTCATGTACGCTGTCTCCATAGCCATAAACTCCGCCCTCACATGACTAACCCTCGGTCTGGCTTCACTTCCACCTTGAAGACTATCTCAGTCATTCTCACCTGTCTAGGTTTTCAGAAAGTCCCATTTGGGAGCAGATATCCTTCTACATGTATTAGATTTGCGGGAAAAGACAGGCAGAGAGAAGCAGCATCGTTTCTAACAGAGCCAGCTGGGTGGTTGGAGCTGAGTTCTGATCCAGGTTCTAGCATCGTTCCTTCCTCAGAGTTTTCCTTTCAATGACGGTCCTCCTTTCCCTCTTTTAAAATAATTGAGTGAAAAAAGTGGTTTTTACCAATTTGGCATATTCCAGATCTCTTTTTAACATGATAGTTTGAGCATGGTACTAATAAGTAGATGTTTTTAAGTTTGATTCTGGGGTGGGTTCGTTCATTGTGCTGTGCTTTCTGGCTGACTACAGTAGCTCAAGACCAGCTAGTTAAAATTCGACAAGAATATAAAGGAAGCTGGGCGCGGTGGCTCAAGCCTGTAATCCCAGCACTTAGGGAGGCTGAGACAGGAGGATCGCGAGTTCAAAGCCAGCCTCAGCAACGGCAAGGTGCTAAGCAACTCAGTGAGACCCTGTCTCTACATAAAACACAAAATAGGGCTGGGGATGTGGCCCAGTGGTCAAGTGCCCCTGAGTTCAATCCCCGGTACCAAAAAA
>PVHX01010817.1:0-67911 GCA_004024805.1 Geosciurus inauris | reverse complement strand
ATGCCCTCTCTCACCACTCTTATTCAATATAGTCCTTGAAACTCTAGCCAGAGCAATCAGACAGATGAAGGAAATTAAAGGGATATGAATAGGAAAAGAAGAACTCAAACTATCATTATTTGCAGACGACATGATTCTATACTTAGAGGATCCAAAAAGTTCCACCAGAAAACTTCTAGAACTGATAAATGAATTCAGCGAAGTTGCAGGATATAAAATCAATATCCATAAATCAAATGCATTTCTATACATCAGCAATGAGTCCTCTGAAAGAGAAATTAGAAAAACTACTCCATTCACAATAGCCTCCAAAAAAATAAAATACTTGGGAATCAATCTAACAAGAGTGGTGAAAGACCCTTATTTGTTTATTTTTAAGTGGTGCTAAAAAGTGAACCCAGTGCCTCACACAAGCTAGGCAAGCACTCTACCACTGAGCTACAGCCTCAACCCACGTTTTTTCCCTCTCCTTCAAACAATGCAGCCTGTGGAGACACACTTTAAGACCACATAAATACTCTTGTAAAAATTCCCCCCATGATCCTTACTTGATCTAGTCTTGTTCGTAACAGTGACTTCAAAATGGTGATTTTTCTAACTCCAGCACTCCTTCCACATTCACTAGCTGATTTTTGGCATTCTTGAAGTGACCTGCTTTCTCCTCAAATTATGTATTTATTTATTTATTATTTACCAAATTTTAGTATAAACTCACAGATTCCCCCCCCCATAACACATTTATAACACATTATGTACTTAAGTGTTTTGATGTGGCTGGGGTGCCCTTTCTGGCTGGTTCATGCCCTTGCGCCATGCACCCAGCATTCTTTGAGCACTTCCTGGCATCATAATCTGTTCTTAGCTCATTTTGTGCCTATGCGTCCTAACCCTGGAATCAGCCATCTCCCCAAGGAGTTAGGCATCACATGCTTGGTTTTAAGAGTTCTGCATGGCTTGTTACAAATATTGCACAGTCATCTCCCCTTCCCTTAACTTCTGACTTCCCTAAGGCTACTACTTTTGACTCTTTAAATGATTCATTTACCTTTTTTTTTTTGGTACCTGGAATTGAACTCAGAGGTACTCGACCACTGAGCCACATCCCTAGCCCTACTTTGTGTTTTATTTAGAGACGGGGTCTCACTGAGTTACTTAGCGCCTTACCCTTGCTGAGGCTGGCTTTGAACTGGTGATTCTCCTGTCTCAGCCTCCCAAAATGCTGGGATTACAGGTGTGTGCCGCCACGCCCTGCTGCATTTACTTTTTTTTTTTTTTTAAATATTTTTTTAGTTGTTGATGGACACAATGTCTTTATTTTATTGTTTTGTATGTGGTGCTGAGGATCGAACCCAGGGCCTCACGCATGTGAAGCAAGCACTCTACCGCTGAGCTACAATCCCAGCCCTGCATTTACTTTTGAATTACTAACTAACCTGCTTCTATTGCTATCTCTAGATTTTTCACAAGCATGCATATTTCCCATCTCCTTGTGTTCTCAATTCACCTATATCATATGTGGTAACATTGGTATTCAATGTTTACATGATGATGTAAGTACGTAGTTCATAACTGAACTATGAGTGTCCTATGATTAAGATTACTTTTCCTTTCCTCCATAAGGTTTTATTTACCCTGGAGAGAACTGTCTTAATTTTCCCACTTGCTTAGTTTGTGTGTGTGTGTGTGTGTGTGTGTGTGTTGTGTATTACAACTAATTCAACCTCAAGCCCTCTGTTGATTCTCTAAATCCACTGCCAGTATCTCCAGATCCATTAGATATTTACTCAGTTTCATTTTCTTATAATACCTGTCCTGTCCTGTATCCTTCTGACCTACTCTAGTTTGAGCTGGCTGTGACACATACCACAATTTGTTGTCTTGTGCTTTGCCCACGTCATCTGGGGGAGTTCCTTCATCATCTCCTTTTTGGTTACCCTTGCCCCTGACTCACCTCTCTTTGTATATTTAAGCCTTTGTTTTGATAAATCACAACTTAAAGTAGTTTCCTAAAGGAATGCATGGGAAGTACATATTTTGAAACCTTGCATGTTTGAAAATATCTTTGTTATACCCCTACCACACACACCCTATTGGCAGTTTGGCTTGATTTAAAATTCTAGGTCAGATAATTTTTTTTTCTCGGAACTTTGAAGGAATTACTCTCTGTATTTTAACTTCTAAGGTTGTAATCAAGAAATCTAAAGCAATTTTAATTCTTAACTTGTGTAAAATCTTTTTTCCCTCCATTTCTGGACACATGTCTTTGTCTTCAGTTTCTGAAATTTCCTCCTGTTGTACCTTGGTTTGGGTCTGTTTTCACCTGCTAGACACTCAATTTAGAAACACTTATCGTACAGTATTGAAAATTTTTCTTGAATTATTTCTTTGCTGATTTCTTTCTACCCTCTTTGTGGAATTCCCATAAGTCTTATCTTGGACTGAATTTTCTTTTGTTTTTTATTTTCCATCTCTTTAGTTTTATCTCCTCCTACTTTGTGTAAGATTTTACCAGTCTTGCAATATTTCTCATCAGTTTTTAAATTTTTTACTATTGTATTTTTAATTGACAAGTGCTCACTTTTGTTCTCTGAATGTTTTTTTATTATAATAACCTTTCCATTTGCTGATATATTTTTTGAAGAAAATCTATGAAGATATTGGTGATGAGTTTTCATTTTTTGACATTTTTTTTTTTTTTTGTTCCATGAATACTCTGATTTCTTCAGCTCTCTTCTTACATTCATTTCTCCATGGCTTATCTCTCCCATGTTAAATGCTTCCTCAAACATTCAGTGATCCTTGGTTTTTTGATGAATTATTTTTTAAGTCAAAGAGATATAATTTATATTTTCATCCCAGTGGTATAATTTATATATAGTAACTGTAACAATTTTAATGTAAGGGTCAATATGTTTTAACATGTATTTGGTAGGTATGTGAAAAATAAACTGTAACCAACACCACCACAATCAAGATACAGAACATTTCTATCACCCTGATGTCCCTTAACTGTCTCTCCTCCTGGCTGCCTTCTTCTCAGCCCCCAGCAACTACTGATTTGCTCTGTGGCATTATAGATAAATTTTCTCTTGAATTTGATCCATGGTTGCAAATGTGATGTTTTTGAAATTCATCAACGATGCATTCATTAATCCTTACTTCAGTTTCCTTATTGCTACCGTAATTTGTTTATCCATTCCTTTATTGATGGACATTTGGCTTGTTTCCAGTTTGGATCTATTATTCATGAAGTGGTATGAAGATATGGGTACAATGTCTATATGGACAAATGTTTTCATTTGGTAAATACCAAGTTATGGAATTGCTGTGTATTATGGAAACACTATTTTTTACTTTTAAGAAACTGCTCAATTCCAAAGTGTTGTGCCATTTTTACTTTTCCATCAGCAATGTACGAGAGTTCTAATTGCTCTGCATTTTCATCAATACTTGGTATCATAAGTCTTTTAAATTTTCATCATTCTAATGAATGTATAGTATTACCTTTTTATGGTTCAGGTTTTCATTTTCTTGATAATATATGATGTTATCTCTTCAAGTGCTATGTATTCAAAGGAATAGGACTGTATAGAGCTGGGTAGCTTCAGGCCAGTAGAAAGAGCTTGCCAGCTGAGGGTTTCACCATGAAGTGATCATCCTAGGCCATTTTTTAACAATACTTTTTAGTTATAGATGGACACAATATCTTTATTTTGTTTATTTTTTTTTAATGTGGTGCTGAGGTTCGAACCCAGTGCCTCACACATGTAGGGCAAGTGCTCTGCCACTGAGCCACAACCTTCAGCCCTATCCTGGCCATTTTGCAGAGAATTCTGCAACATGGTACATTTATCACAATTGATGAACCAATAGTAATATATTATTATTAATTCAATTCCATAGTTTACAGTAGAATTTCCTCTTTGTATTATAAATTCTGGGTTTTAACAAATATAAAGTATCACTTATCCATCATAATGGTAACATACAGAATAATTTCACTGCCTCAAAAATTTTCTGTGTACTTTTCATCCTTCTCTCCTTTCCCCAGGATCTCCTACAACCACTGTCACAGTTTTGCCTTTTCCAGGGCACCACATAGTTGGAGTCACATGATATAGGGCCTTTTCAGATTGGCGTTTTTCACATAGTAATATGCATTTAAGGTTTCTCCATGGTTTTTTCATGGCTTGCTAGCTAGATTCTCTTTATTGCTGAGTAATATTTTATTATCTGAATGTTCAAAAGCCTATTTATCCACATACCTACTGAAGAGCATCTTGGTTGCCAAGTTTTTGCAATTATGAATATAGCAACTATAAACATTTGTGTGCAGGGTTTTGTATGGACATAAGTTCTCAATCAGGTAAATACCCAAAACTGTGATTGTTGGATTTATGTTTAGTGTAGTAAGAAACTGCCAAACAAATTGTCTTCTTTCATTGTTTTTTTTTTACAAATTTTTTGATTTTTTTAATTAGATGAGAAGGGCTTGTATTTTCAGTGTGCACTATGGACCAATTAAACCACCGGATGATAGAAGGAATTGAAGAAATAGAGCACACATCTAGGAAAAGGGATTGAGTAATAAAAAAGAAACTTTGAGGGACCTCAAAGTCATGTCTGTAGCCATTTGGGAAAGTGATAGAATGCACCTTGGTGAAGAGACAAATGGAATCCTCTCCTTTTAGCATGCTCAAGAGTGCTGGCAGAAGCTGCCTTATCAAGAGTAATGAGTGACTGACAACACAGATTGTATGCATGCTGTGTGGGGGATAGGGATTAGGTTTCATAATACCAACCCCTGCTTGCTAAAACTTCCCATGATGGAAAAGTGCTCTCTGTGTTGGGTATCATAGATCTGAACAGTTCATAAATGTTTAGTGATAAATTCCATTGCAATTTATCTCATTGGTTTTTGAGGTCTTAGTTTAGTCCACCTTATAGTCTCCAAGAGCACATCTACAAATAATTTCTAAAAGAAAGATATGTAAAGAGGGGAGGTAGATGACATATGTTCCAATAATATATATCTTTCTATGGATTTTTACCCACACAAGTCACAATGGCCAGACTTAATGATCTTGAGTCACAAAGCTTTCCCTTAAATATTTGTGGATATCACTCCAGTGTTCTCTGGTAGTTAGTATTGTTGAGTGAAGTCTGAGCCCAGCCTATATTTTTGTCTCTGTAGATAACTGATTTTGTGTACCTGTAAGCTTAAAGGATTATCTTCCTTACATCATAATTCAGGAATGTTGTCAAGATGTGCCTGGATGTTGCTTTCGGTGTGTAGCCTTTTGGTTGTAGTAAAGCTTTACCATATGAAGATTCCAGAATTTTTACCATGAGAGGCATTTTGCTTAATGAGTCTTCAATTATTCCTCATCTCAAATGTTCTACTTTCTTACCCAGAAACATCTACATTCCTTAAGGCAGATCTCTATTTTTCATTTTTTATTCTCCCCATGTATCTTCTTTACATTTTCCTGCCTTCTTCTCTTTTAGAAAATTTCACAGGTCATTGCATTTTTTAAAAAATATCTTTAATTTTTAAATTTTTATGTGGTGCTGAGGATCAAACCCAGTGCCTCATGTGTGCTAGGCGAGCACACTGCCACTGCGCCACAATCCCAGCCCCGGTCATTGCATTTTTTAAAAATATTTTTTAGTTGTAGTTGGACATAATACTTTTATTTTGTTTATTTATTTTTATGTGGTGCTGAGGATTGAACCCAGTGCCTCGCTTGTGCTAGGCGAGTGCTCTACCGCTGAGCCACAACCTCAGCCCCAGCTCATTACATTTTTAATAAATTAGTGCTTTCTTTGCTTATGGTTTTCTGCTCTAGTTTCATAGAGATCATGTCTTCTTACATCCAGTTAGAGATGTCATGTGATTTTCTAATTTTTTTTTCTGATTTCTATATTAAATAAAATTATACTAATCTTTTAATTCACAAGTTCTACATAGGCTTCATTCTATAACCCATTTGGCTTCAGATGGTAACAGGTGGACGGGCACAGTTCCCCCCGTCTAGCTGGATGTCATAAGATGCATCATGATCCTCTATGATGTATGCTGAAAAACTCCATTCCCCGCTCTGCACTGCTGCCAGGACTGCTCCTGTCTCCTGCAGTGTTCTGTGGGAGTAGCAGGTTGCAAGAGGAAGGCCCTGTCACCAGCATTGTTTCTCCCCTGCCTCCTGCTCCATTGGGTGATTGAGATGGACAAGGCCACAACAAAGCTGCACTCCATCTGGGAGCATATGTCCCCAGACTAAATGTGCCCCCTTCTTAGAGTCCATCAAGACTAGGTCAGCTCTGTTCCAGCCAGAGTGCTGAGGCCCACTGCTTTTCCCTGCTTATGTCTTTGATTTCCAAGATGTGAAGAAAAATGGCCAAACCAACCTGGGAAAACCCCAAATCTTGACCTCTCCCTGCTTCCCAGTGACCTTGAGAAAGAATTTGTCCTCTCATCACTTGGATCTCATCAGCACTGAGACCTAGTAAAAAACTCTTCCCCAAAGTCCTACAGAACCAGAAAAAGGGAAGGGAGAACCCACCATGGCCCTGACTGTGAACTATTGGTTTTGATAAACTCTCATGCTGGTGAAACTGTGGTCATTCATTCAATAAACATCTCTGTATGCTTCTGTGTGTGAGGCACACAGATAGTGTCTCTAGATGCTGAGAAATGCCCTAAACAGCACCAGGCAGGACAGAGATATCCCAGACAGCAGTCTCTGAGGAAGTGATGTGGCTTCTCTGAGCGCTCGGTCTTTGGTATTCACTCTTCGTGGGAGAGAATGGGTTGGGAGGGGGAGGTGAGGCTACCTCAGAGACCAAGCAGCCACGAGCCTGCAGCTTCCCAGGAACAGGCAGAATTGCACAAACTCAAATGAATTAGGAGTATAAATTGAGCAGTTCGACTTGGCTTGCGCAGTACAATAAAGATCTGCAAATGCTCAGTTCCGTATTGAACCCAAGGCAGAGCGATTAATTCATTATGCACTTCCTAGCCTGGAAGGGAAAGCATGTATACCCAGGGGCCAGCCTGGGATGAGTACAGTCATAAATCACGCTATTTACAAGTCTAGCATGAGGAAATCAGCTGGCTGGAGGGGGATGTTCTGTAGGCAGCAACAGTGGCAAGAGAACTGGCCAGTCCAGGAGGGTCAGTCTGGTCTCTGGAGTCGCACCAGTTGGCCAGTCATTTGGCCTTGCAGCCAAGGCGGCCAGCCTCTTGGCCACCCAGCTTGGTGCTTCCTGGCCAGACCACAAGGAAACAAACTCCACTCCGCCCAGCAGGAGTGCTCCTGTGACCTGAGATGGCCTCGCCAAAAGCGGACAAAGTACTAGGAATAGCATTAGGATCTGTCCAAAAGGCTGCTATTGGGATAAACCACTACCTGCTTCCCCCACCCCCTGCCCTGTAGCCTCATGGAGCCCAGCTGGAGGGCCAAGCATGAGTCTGCTTCAACACTCTTAAACCAGGGCCCTGGGATGTCACCCTGCCAATCCTGAGCCAGCACTTTTATCTTCCAATCTCTGTTGCCTTCAAGGCAGAGCCCTCTGGGGACTTGGAACTTCATTTAGATTTGAAAGTAACCATCCAGCCAGGGCTTTTTAGCCCCTGTGTGAATATAAGGTAGTTCTTTCTCTTCCAGTAAATTATCCTTGGTTTCCTCAAATGTTCCTCATATTTCAAGACTTCTAGACCCCTCTGGGTCCTGACATTTCCTTATTGACTATTTCCCACTTTACATTTCCTCTTAATTCTCTAAACTCCAAGAAAGGGTCCCAGCACTTCCTGTCATCATGTCATGAGAGTAAAAATAATATCAACACTTATTATATGTCCAACTCTTTACATATATTAGCTCATTTAACTTTCATGATTTTTTTCGTATGTATGATAATGGGGATTGAACCCTGGGCCTCATGAATGAAAGGAAGTGTTCTACCACTTCCTCTAGAGCTACACCCCTAGACTTTTTAATTTTTATTTTGAGAAAGGGTCTTGCTAAGCTTCCCAGGCCTCAAATTTGTGATCTTCCTGTCTCGGCCTCCCAACTAGCTGGCATTACAGGTGTGTACCACTATACCCAGCTTGGTGAAGCAGTTTTTAACTTTAATTTGCAGATGAGGAAACTGAGACATAAATTAGTAAAATGCCTTGTCAGGATTCAATCTTGGGCCAGTCTGACTCCAGACGCTATGCTTCTAACCTTGATAATGTACCATCTTGCTTACTTGGGGCCTCATGGTATTAGCTAAAATGCTACAGGTGTCTGTTTCAAGGCCTGCCAAATGTGGGAACTTTCTTCCTTGGAGCCAGGGGGAGCTTGGAGAGACTGGCCAAAGCCCTCTAATCTCTATGCAATTTAGCATAAAAAATAAAAATAAAGTAAAATAAATAAATAAAAGCATTTACCCACACTACCTTCCACCCTCCACCTGAGCTGAGCTACCCTTATAATAAAAAGAGAAGTCCTTATTTCTGTTTCTTCTTGCCAGGACAAATATTAAGGCCAACATGCAATCTGTTTACTATTTCCTTTTGCCTTATTTGGTACACAAAGGCACATGGTTCTTCTTAATCTACTTATGGAGCAAAAGAGCAAGCAAGCAGGATTCCTTAACAAAAGGGTCTCTAACCAAAGGATTGGTGGGTAATGCTCTTTCTCCTCAGTGCTACCAGGCTGATATCATACAAAAAAAAAAAAAAGCACCAGGACTTAGCCTACTTTGCTTAAGAAGAAAAGTCAGAATCTGTCGATACCTTCCCTTCCCATAAGCAGGGAAAGAACGTTGCCTGGGCAGAGTTGGAGGTCGAGGCTGCAGTTGGGGATTTTACCAGGCATTGGCCCTAGCAACACCATACACATATTAATAAAACACCAGGTAAACACTCATAGAGGAAGAGGCTGACTGTCCTCACGTGTGGCTTGAATTTGGCATTATGGTTAAGGCAGGATGACTGAGGAAGGGACTTTTGCTTTCAGTGTGCTCTCATCTGGGAGAAGGTGGGCAATCTAAACGGAAGCCAGGTGGGCCCTGCAGATCCTGCTCCCTGGCCTTTCCAAGAAAGGGAGCAAATCGAGCTGGCCTAAGAGACAGGGTGAGAGTTTTGACCTCCACATCGCTTTGGCAACCGCAAGGAAGTTATGCTTACTCAAAGCATGCCCAGTGAGTGGGGGTTGCTCCAAGTGAGCAGGAAGATGGGCACAGGATACGAGCTGGTGCCTGCCAGCCTCCATTAGGATCAGCATGGGATGTGGGTGGAGGCCCCGAAGACTGAGGAAAACCTGGAGAAAATTGCTTGTGGCTCAAGCCCAGATGCAAATGTCCCCAATTACCTAAACTCAGGACACCGTGTTCCAAAGCAAAGCAGCACGTGGTTCAGTTTCATCACCCAGCATGAATTCACCAACAGAAGTTATGAAATTTAAACTGTGAAGGAGATGACTATGCCCAAGAGATGGAACACACTGCTACTATTCAAAGGAAGTGAGCTCATTAAGTAGATGCCACCCCAAATATGTGTGCTAATTGTCCCTAAAAATCCACGTTGTACAACACGAGTATGTAAAAAGCCGATTGAACGAAACTGCAAACCAGAGGTAAAAAATGTGCAAACTTCGTGTGTTTCTGATTGGAAACTTGTATGAAACAAAGATTTTTAAGCACTAATCTAGTGAGGTATTCATTATATATAGTAAAATGCACAAATCTTGTTGTTTTTTCAGGGGATGGGTGCGGATTGAGCCCAGGGGTGCTTTACCACTGAGCCACATTCCTAACCCTTTTCTTGTGTTTTGTTTTGAGACAGGGTCTCAGTGCATTGCTTAGAGCCTCACTAAGTTGCTGAGGCTGTCCTTGAACTTGCAATCCTCCTGCCTCAGCCTCCCAGTTGCAGGGATTACAGGTGTGTGCCACCATGCTCAGCTAAACACACAAATCTTTTTTTTTTTTTTTTTTTAGTTGTTGATGGACCTTTATTTTATTTATTTATATGTGGTGCTGGGAATCGAACCCAGTGCCTCATGCATGCTAGGCAAGCACTCTACCACTGAGCCACAACCCCAGCCCTAAACACACAAATCTTAAGAGTAAAACTCTGACTTTGTATGTACGTGCGTTTTCGCATATATGGCAACTTCCCAGATCACATAATAGAACATCTCACTTTGGCAAATTCCCCTGTGCTCATTCCTAGTCAATCCCCACACCTGGATAAGAACTATACCAAACTTCTCATAAGTGGAATCATACTATGCTTTCTCTGTCTTCTTTTGCTCAGTATAATATATCTGAAATTAATTCATGTTGTTAAAGCTATCCATAGTTAATTTCTTTCTATTGCTGAATAGTAATACATTGTATGAATACAGCCAAATTTGTTTATCCATTCATCTGTTGATAGACAGTTGTTTACTTCCAGTGTTTGGTTATTAAGAATAAGACTGGGCATGAACTTTTTTTTTATACTTGTTATAGAATTTTTGTATAAAAATACATTGGTTTCTCTAGGGTACATAGAACTTTATTAGAAACTGCCAAGTAATATATGGTAAATTTTAAAATAACTTATAGAAATGTGGAATGAAGATAGAAATTCGTTAGGTTTGCTTCATAACTTATATTTTAAAAAGTAGGTAAAATAGGGGGAATTATCCAACATTCAAAATGCCTTATAAAGGTAAAAAGTAATTTTATTCTATATAAAATGCCACAAATGTACTCTTAACATATATATTTTTAGCAGCTGAGACTTTCAGCAAATTTACTTTAGACAAATAGGTCTTAGGGAAATTGGCCCAAAGACTCCACATAGACTCTTGTTGAGACAGGTCTCCTCTACTCTGTACTAAAGCAATTGAATTTTTAAACAATGCAGACTTGACATTCATTCGTAGGAGATTTCATACCAATGGGAAGTACATGTATATTAATGTATAAGGATATATGGGATTAGGATGTTGGAACAAGCAGACACTTGGTGGAAGGAGGGAAAGGAATTCTGGAAGCTCTGGAGAGACTGATAATGGGCCCTGAGCTGGCAGGATGCCCAGGCATTAAAACCTGGTAGAACCACAGCAAAGGCCTCAGTACAGGGGTCAGAGAGGCAGTCCTGAAGAGTCCAAGAGGCTCGGAGGGTTTGGCCTGGTAATGGTGGGAGCAGTTTGTGGGGAGGAACTGGGTGTGTTGGTGCAATGTATGAGGAGAGTAAGAGAGAGGCTGACCCTGGGATGGTGGCAATGAGATCCACATACCAAGAGGACCCAAGATCAGTGGTTCTGCAAACTAGTATTTGTCTGAGGTAAAAAACTGTGCTTGGATCAACCCTCAGCTGGCTTTGTCCTGGTTGCAGATATTTTAGCCTTCATTGCCAAGATGTGTCAGTACATATGATCAGAGATTTTAAAAGATTTATAGTCATTCAAATGTGTTCACTATGCCTTCTGTCTTAGTGTCTTCCACACTTTTGGTAAAATTGGTTCCTATGTCATTTTCCAAGTTATTAATAAAAATATTCACAGAAAGATGATTACAGATGATGATAATGTCCTATGTATTTCTAAGAAGCTAGAAGAAAGGATTTTGAATGTTTTTATCCAAAAGAGATGATAAGTATTTGAGGAAATATATATGTTTTGCCCTGATTTCAACATTACACAGTGTATGCATGTACTGAAATATTCAATGGCACCCATAAAATGTACAATTTTTATGTGTCTGTTAAAAAATAAAGATTAGCCTGGACAGAGCCAGAATGAAGCCCAAGGGACTCCCACTCCAGGTGATGGTGACTCCCCAAGAACAGCTGTCAACCGACTACAAGTCTACCTCTTGTCCACCTGACACACGTCCACCTTTGCACAAAATAGTCACAAGGATTTAGGAAAAGACATCACAGAAATCAAGCTACAGAGTCCATGAAATCCCCCACCCCCCATCCACTAATCAAAGAATTTACAAAATAAATAAAAAGAAAGGAAAGAAAGTAGAGAAAGCTAAAAAGAGAAGAAATGAGATTAGACTGGTTCTTAGTGAGTCCACACTAGTTCCTGGCAAACACTGCTTTCTTGTTAAAGTACTCAGAAAACCATCTGTTTAATAATCCCGTGTAGATTTTGGTTGGCACTGGTGGTACTCGTCAATCAAACTGTAAATTTCATCTATCACCCTGTTTAAAAATCAGGATAACGTTTTTCATTTTCACCCTGTTGGCTGCTCTTTCTCACTCTGATATTCCCAGTTATCTCAAAGATTTCACAGGTGACTCTTGCTGCCCTCTGGGAAGTCCTGTCTGTGGATTGGCAATGTACTTCTGGGGTGTAAGCAGAAAGAATTTGATTTTGATTCTTATTCTTCCTTAAAATCTGTTCAGCAGGACATAGTTTTCCCCATGTAGGAATGAAAAATTCATTAGCCCAGTCACTTTTCTGATTGCATCACTCATGATAAATAAAAGATCTATCATCATTTTAAGTTGTCAGATACAGTCTAAATTTGGATTAAGATTTTACACCTATATAACAAGCAAAACTGTAAGCTTTGTTTAAAATTAACTCTTTCTCATCAGCCTGGGCTGCTGCAAGCAGGAAAGCTTGCAGCTGATAAAAGGTGTGCATTTGGTCTTTTGTTTTTCCCTCTCCCTCCTATAGCAGCCTGTAAACCTGCAATGCTGACTCCTCTGGGGTGGGGTGTGCTGCAAGGTCCGAGAGGAGGAAAAGTTTTTTTAAAAAGTTTAATTAATTTAATTAATTAAATTTAATTTTTTACACAAATGGAGCACAACTTTCCATTTCTTTGGTTGTACATGATGTAGAGTCACACCATTCGTGTAATCATACCCATACCTAGGGGTAATAATGTCTATTTTATTCCACCATCTTCCCCCCAACACCCCCTGCCCTTCCTCCTTCCCCTCTGCTCAATCCTAAATTCTTCCATTCTTCCTTTGCCCCACCCCCTCAAATTATGGATCATCATCCACTTATCGGAGAAAACATTTGGCCTTTGGATTTTGGGGATTGGCTTACTTCACTTAACATGATATTCTCCAACTCCGTCCATTTACCCGTAAATGCCATAATTTCATTCTTCTTTAATGCTGAGTAATATTCTATTGTGTATATATACCACAGTTTTCTTTATCCATCCATCTATTGAAGGGCATCTAGGCTGTTTCCACAGTTTAGCTATTGTGAATTGAGCTGCTATAAACATTGATGTGGCTGCATCACTGTAGCATGCTGATTTTAAGACCTTTGGGTATGGCCCGAGGACTGGGATACTGGGTCAAATGGTGGTTCCATTCCAAATTTTCTCTTCTTTGGCACTTCCATGAAACAGTTCTTCACTCTCTAGGCTTCACAAGTGGTTCAAGCCTTCTTAATCTTGATCTTTCAGGTGAGAATCGAACCATCATTTACTGTGTCCCATCTCTCCCCCTCCTCAAATACTCTCTTTGAACTCTCTCTCTCTCTCTCTCTCTCTTTCTCTCTCTCTCCTGACCCCAACACACAGGGGAAGTACCCTATAGCATGCAAACCATTCTTTCCAGAGGCCTCTTCCCCCTCACCCCTCTCCTACCTCTACTTCCTGACCCTTAAGGCCCTCATTGTGGTTTTAAGGGTTTAAAAGAATTTGAAAGCCATTCAAAGACATTTATGAAATATTTGAACAGTGGCTTCCAATGGAATGTTACTTTTCATGTTGCAGCCAAAGGGGAGGCAGAGTCCTATTTGTATATTCAGCTAAAGTTGTTTTCCATTGTCTGCTCTTATCTTGAACTTGGATTTACTCCATTCTGGTTTGATAGCATTTCTTCTTAATAGGGAGACAGATGAAAATAGTAGTTAAGAACATTTGCATTCTTTCTAAAACCTCCCCTCATTGCACATCATCTTTTCAAGGACAGAGATTTTCCTTTTTTGAAACATGTACTTTAGAAAACCACAACCATCAGGCCATTCAATTAACTCATAATGAATAATATAGTGGCAATAGATCTAAATGCTCGTGTTCTTATTATTGTTTCCTAATGGTAAAATTAAAATAGGAGTGGGAAAGAAAAGGGAAATATATACCTAGCCAAAGATTATTCAGCCTTAAAACTAAAGAAAACCCTGCAATATGCAACCATATGTTAAAATAGCAAATATGTTCAACTATTCTTATTAAAAAACAGAATTAACAACTTTATTCCAAACAAAAATACTCCTCTCTAGTGGGAAATACAAAGACAAGAATTAAAATCACCAGTCATAAACACCTAAAAGTTTGAGGTCTGGGGAGGTAGTTCAGTGCTTACCTAGTATGTGCAAACCCCTGTGTTTGATCTCCACTACTGTGTGTGTGTGTGTGTGTGCGCGCGCGTGCACACACACATACATACACACATAAATTGATATATTTCTTTTTAATGCTTTACTTAGGAATCTGCATGTACTAATTTTATAAAATTGAAATAATACTGTATACACAGTTCTGAATCCTAATTCTTATACTGTGAATATTTCCCATTACCAGTAAAATGGCTCGGCTGATATATGGGCATACATGATTTAGTTAACCTACCCCCTATTATTGATACTGAGGTTGATTTCATTTTTTGCCATTTGGAGGAATACAACAATGTACATACACAATGTATGTATAAATCTGTGTTTGAATTTCTGAACCTGATTAGAAGAGGAGCTACTAGATCAAAGTGTATGGACTTTTTAAAGGCTCTTGACACAAGTTGACAAATTGCTTTCTAGAAAGGTTTATAATAGGGCACCTTATCTTAATGTACTGTATCATCAAACTCTATCCGGCTAGGGCCCCATCCCCACACCAGGGCTGAGCAAAGAAACCGGAACATTTATGCAGCCAGGTCAGGTCATCCTCTGCTCTGGGCAATGTCAGAGACACAAGACAAAAGTGGTTTTTAGCTACAGTAATCATAATCTCCAAGCTGGGTATCTGTTTCCAAGGAGTAGAAGGAGGAAGTGCAATGTATATTTGCATTTGTAGTCTGGGTTCTCCCAGAAGGCAAGCCAGGCAGTATTATCCTCCTCTGATCCAGCCTGCATTTGGTTCTTTGCCCTGTAACAACCACAGGGCAGGGCAGGACAGCTTTGCTTGCTTTCAGTCACATTCCAGTCCCCTTCCCCTTCTTGCACACAAACCCAGGACTACGCCACGAAGCCAAAGCATCTTCCAAGAATCTCCAGTAAGTTGATATTTGCATCTTCTGATGGGTTTGTTTTGCATCTATAACAGGTTGAATTGTTCTAGTTTTGCTCTCAAGTGTTGACCCTTATCCAGAGCTTGTTTCAAATCTTGCCCATTTCCCATCCCACATAGAATTTTCCTTTTTTTTTTTTTTTTTTGGTATTGGGGATTGATTCAGGGGCACTGAACCACATCCCCAGCCCTATTTTGTATTTTATTTAGAGACAGAGTCTCAATGAATTGCTTAGCGCCTCACTGTTGCTGAGGCTGGCTTTGAACTCGAGATCCTCCTGCCTCAGCCTTCTGAGTTGCTGGGATTACGGGTGTGGGCCACCACCCCCGGCCAACCATTCTTTGAAGACAGAACAGCAACACACAACATTACTAAACACATACCTTTATGACAATATTTTAATAACTTTTTCCTCTTATTTCAAAATTGCTACATGTTTAAAGAAAACTGAGAAAGCCCAGGAAGGCAGGAAGGGAAGGCTGCCGAGTGACCAGCATAGATGGTGGCCTGCCTGGCAGATGGGGAGTGTACATGTTGTGGTGGACATCTGTGCTGGGTCAGCAGGGATCATGTTCAGCTCAGCAGATGTCAGGGGACATACAAACAAAGACTGAGGACCAGTAAGAACTCTCCTCCTTGACACTACAGAATCCCAAAGAACTCAGCTCCAAATCCAGGGAGAAGGGTAGGGGAAAACCTCTGAATTGACTGAGCTGAAAATCATAACTTGGTAAAATGGATCTTGATATAAAAATAAATTCATTTGTAGGAAAACAAAGAACACTGGAGTCCAGTTTGTATTCTCTTTTTTGCTGCCTTGATTTCTGATCCCCAGCTTCAGGTATACTCCTCTGCTAACCTCTTTGCCAGTGGCTCAGTTAGGTGCCATCCTGATACCTGAGAAGGGTTGAGGGATAGACTCAAGGGAACCAGAGAGGGTTTGAGGGACATATTATAATCTTCCAGCTCCCTGTAGGAGCAGTCCTGCAAATCACCATGGAAACTGAAGATACTGTGTTCATATTGTTCTTATACGGAGATTGTTCCCAGATAAGACTGGGAAAAACCACTCTTATAATGATGTAATTCTGCTGATGATCTCAATTGTGAAGACACCCCCCTCCCTTATTTCTTTCTCCTCCTGGGAATTCTCATAAAGCAGCAGGTAGTTATAATGACAAAACAAAAATAATCCAAAAGGTCCATAATTCTTGGTAGAAATGCACCAGGAGAAAAGGATTCTTCCCTAGGCCATGACGCTAGATCTGGTTCTTTGTTACTCCAGGATCCTCAGAGCTACCTGGCATAGATGCCTTTCTCTTGGAGTCCTTCTTTTTTATTTTTAATGTTTTCTTTAGTTGTAGAGGGACACAATGACTTTATTTTATTTATTTATTTTTATGTGGTGCTGAGGATGGAATCCAGTGCCTCACGTGTGCCAGACAAGTGCTCTACTACTGAGCCACAACCCTAGCCCTTGGGGTCCTTCTTTTTGTGCCACTGCATCTGTGTTAATCAGCTTTGCATTGCTGTGACTAAAATACTGGACAAGAACAACTTAGAGAAGGAAAATTTATTTTGGCTCATGATTTCAGAGGTTTAGTCCACAGTGGGCCAACTCCACGCCCTGGGCCCAAGGTGAAGCAGAACATCATGGAAGGCTGCGGCGCAGGAAAGCTACACCACTCAAGGTGGCCAAGAAGCAGGAGGTGAAAGGGGCCTCAGGGGAGATGAACCCTTTCAGGGTACACCCCAGTGACCTCCTTAGCCATGCCCCATCTGATTATCATTCCCACCCAGTCAGTCCATTAAACTAATATGGACTGATTAGGTTACGGCTCTCACAATCCTGTCATTTCACCTCTGAGTATTCCTGCACTAATGCAGGTGCTTACAGGCGACACCTCATATCCAAACTCTAATAGCATTCTTGGCAGGGGAACTCCAGGATGGGGCATCTTCACTGTTAAGACAGTAAAGTTTCAGAGTCACTGAGAAGGGCTCTGGAATCCCTAGAGATCCCCCCAGAACAGATCACAGAACCAAGACCGTCATTGCAGTGCTGTCTATAGTTAGAGTATCTGAACCATGCAACGTGTCGACTGCAGGGGATTGCTTAAACAGTAGGGTTCATTTGCACAGAGGAATACTGTGCAGTCATTAGAAAATATATACACTTATGTAAATGAAGAGGACATCAATATGTTCATATTTTAAGTCAAAAAGGTTTAAAACATGGTCTCCTTTCAAAATAAAATAGCATTTATTTGTATATATTATCCAGAGAGAAATCTCTGGTGAATAATAGCAATCTTAGTTTTCTAAAGAAGTATTTTTCTACATGTTTGAAGTGATTATGACACAGATGCTTTGCTTTAATTTTTAAAAATTATAAACTTTGTCGATGGAAATGTTGCTAAAACCTGTTGTGGCAGACATGGAGGTGTGCCACTTGTATCTCCCTTCAAGAAAGAAGGTGACATCTGCTGTGGGGAGTGCAGTTATTGGCAGGCTTTGCTGCAGCTCCTTGGGGATCCCCTGCAGTCTTTGAATGAAGCCCATACTCCTCCTGGGCAGCTGCCAATGACAGCATGGAGGGTGCTAGTTGCCACATTTTCTGCTCCACGTACAAGATCTCTTGGGCACTCTGTCCTGGAGCTCACTTTGGGGCCGACAGAAACTTTCTTTTTTTTTGGTACTAAAGATTGAACTCAGGGGCACTCAACCACTGAGCCACATCCCAGCCCTATTTTGTGTTTTATGTAGAGACAGGGTCTCACTGAGTTGCTTAGCACTTCGCTGTTGCTGGCTTTGAACTCGCGATTCTCCTGTCTCAGCCTCCCTAAGTGCTGGGATTACAGGCTTGCGCCACTGCGCCTGGCTCTGACAGAAACTTTCTAAGTCCCCTCCAACCCAACTCTCCCTTCTCCTTTCTCCTTCCACGAGTGTCTGTAGACCTGCATGGCAATCTGCACTCTTCCCTGCCTTCTATTGCTCCCTCTAATAAATCTCTTGCACTTCTAATTCTGTCTTGATAGCTGCCTCCTGGAGGACCTAACAGGATTTCTCTGTTTCTGAACACACCATAAGAAACATGGACTTATTTGGTACAAATTCTTCATAACAAAATATCCCGCATGACAAGGTATCATTACCCCAGAGGACCCCCGAGTAGTCTCAGGAACAAAATGAAATGCATTTTTCTACTAGGATCCTCCTCTTCTAATTGTTGCATCCTGAAACTTCCTTCTGTTAAGGCTGCTACTGCCACTGCCTCACTCCCAGCATTGACTCCATAAAGACCAGCAGTGGCCAGGTGGATGCCCAGGGTTTCTGTTGCTTCTAGCTTGAGAGAACTCAGCTAATAGAATGAAGATCTAACAACTATGGATATTTTGATGCTTCAAAGCAGAACATGGAGGTACTCTGTAGAAAAATGGGGCTAAAGCCAAAGAAGCTGAGAATTTGGAGCCAAGAGAACTCTGAGTTTTGGCACCTGCTAGCCTGTTCCTTCTTCCCAGGTCAGATAGCTGTCAAGAAGACCTGCTCTTCTCAGCACACAAAAGGATCAGGGTCCCTCTGGAGTCCCTCAACGTATCACCAGTCCCTTACAGAGCCTGTAGCAGATATGTACCACATCTTGGGAGCCACACAGGGTTGGGAGAGGGTGGCCTCCACAATCATCCTTAAAATTCTGTTCTCCATTAGCCAAAGATCACAGAGTAGCACAATGTGAGAGACAGACAAAACCACAAATGGAAGAAGGTAGTCCCCATGTATTTGAGGGAGGCCAGCAAGGGTTCATAGAGTTGAGTTAAAATGCCATCAGGTTCACATCCAAGTAGGATGGGAAGAGAGGTGCACCCAATATCTTTCTACTCTTCCAAGAAGGCTTGCAGGTGCTATCTCCTGGGAAGGCAGCCTTTTCCTCTCTGGGGTCAGGACTACAGGGCCTACTGCAACCATGCTGTATTCACACCACCTTCCCTGGGGACAACTAGGGCAGTGGATAAGCAGCTTGCAGGCTGTTTCTCCAATCACACAGAGAATCTGTTATCAACTTAGTATCTTTTTAAGATCTTCTTTTCTGTTTAAGACAACTAGAGTTGGTCTCTGCTGCTTGCTAAGAACTCTGGCTGATTCACATATATAATGCATAGTATTCTTGCATATGTTAAATTATCTTGCACATTAATAATTAAATTTAACAATGAGGTTGCCTTGGATGGAGCTGAGGTGAAGATGCAGGGGAGAAAAAGAGGAAGGGGGACATACGAAGATAGAAAATGAGGACGTGGTATAAGACTGAACAAAGGAAAAATACTGGAATGTGTTATGATATAATCTCATGTTTGCATTCACATATTCAGAATATTCACATTTCAACCCTGTCTCAGATCCACTGAAAAAGAAATTTTCCAGGGTTCCAGCCAGGGTTGAGTATTTTTCAGAGCTTCTGAGGCGACACTGATGAGGACCCAGGGTTGACAAGTGTTCATTTACCAATGGGAATGAGGACTACCTGTATCAGAATTAGCTGGAAGTTTGTTTAAAAATTCATATTTCTGGATTCCACTGCAGACCTCCTAAATAAGAATCTCTGCCCAGAATGAGGCAGCCCAGAATCCTGTGGCCACAGGACCAAATACCTGGAGCCTGAGCAACCACAGAACTCTCTGGCAGCAGGCCAAGGCTGCTGCAGTAACCCCATCTTTTCAAAGATCTGCTTTAAAAATCTTCAATGACTGTTTCACTCAGCAGTTCCACTTCTTGGAACTTATCCTAAAGAAATAACCACATGATGTGAAAGGATATGTGAGGGAAAATGTTCATCACAGTTCTTGTTTATATTAATGAACATTTGGAAACAACTCAAATATCAATCAAGAGTGGAGTAATTAAAATGAGTATGGCCAACCATACAATGAAAGGCTAAGGAGCCATTATAATTGTGAGGTAGACCTCCGTGTACAAAAATGAAAATGTGTCCACAATATCTGTGTACAGTGGGGAAAAAGTCAGATGGCATAAAAAGCAGGAATTTCTCATATGTGACAGATGGCACTCGCATGTATGGCATAGCTGTATGTCATGTGTCCCCTTGGGGACACTTTGATTTTCACCCAAGAAAACAGATCTAAATGCTATTATGGAGACCTAGAATTCACCCTATTTTATTTTACACACACACACCTACCTTTCATTTTTTATTATGTTTCAAACATAAATAAAAAATAGAGTAAATAGTATATATAAGGCCTTCTGTACCCATAGGTTTGCATTGGCAAATTCAATCAACAACTAATTAAAAAGATTTTTTAAAAATTGTGTTTGTACTAAACATATGCAGACTTTTTTCTTGTCATTATTCCCTAAATAACAGTGCAAGCTATTTACATACTCTTTACATTGTGTTAAGCCTTATAATTAATCAGGAGATTATTTAAAGCATATGAAGAATGTGCATAGATGATATGCAAATACTATGTTGTTTTATGTGAGGGACTTAAGCATCTGTAGATTTTGGTGTCTTTGGAGATCCTGGAATCGGTTCCCTGAGGATATGATTATAAGGATCTCAGTGTACCCACCACCATCTTCAGTAGTTATCAATACAAAGCCGATCTTGTTTCAGCAAAACCCCAAGTTGCTTTTCTCTACCTGGACTACTTGGAAGCTGACATCTTCCTAACCTTTTTGAAAAAAAAATTTAACAATTTATAACTGGACTCAGATAAGGCCCATACATAGTGATGAGTTGATATATTTCTTCAAATCTCTTTAATCCACAGCTTCTCCCTCCTATTATTTGTTTTTCTCTTGTAATCTTTTGGTTGACAGTCCTACAAAGCCACAGGGTCCAGTACAGTAGCTACTAACCACATTTGACTAGTGAACATTTGAAAAGTGGCTAGTGTGACTACAAAACTAAATTTTAAATTTTATTTAATTTTAATTAATAAAAAATTTAAAAATGAACACTTGATTCAGTTATTGGAAAACTTGGAAATTTAGAACAAGTTGGTCTAAAAATCTTTGCAACTATAAATCTTATGACATCTAAATATAGGTTAAGGATGTCTGATAAAATTTAGCATGAAAATTGGGATGGGCTTTAAGCATGAAATACACATTGAATTTAAAGATCTAGTATGAGAAAGAATGTAGACCAACTCATTTCTGATTTTATATTTATTACATGTTACAATGGTAACATTTTGGATATACTGGGTCAAACAACATATTATTAAAAATAACTTCACTTGTTTCATTTTACTTTTTAAAATGATTACTAGAGAATTTTGCTTTATTTATTTATTTTTAGTGCTGGAGATCAAACTCAGGGCTTCATACATGCTAGGTAAGAACTCTACCTCCAGCCCTACTAGAAAATTTTGTATTTACTATTGGACAGCACTGCTATAGAATTTTTCAGTCTGGACTTTGTGGATTGAATCCTCATATGTTACTTAACACATTCTCTCTTCCCTGTATTGTTTTGTGGGGAGACTACAGATGATATAATGATGTAATATGTTTTTTTTTCAGGGTACTTTAATCAGGAGGCACATAGCCCAATTATCTCTCTCTTCCTGTGGCACATCAGTCATAGATAATGGTTGCAATCATTAAAGGGTTGCAGACTGGTGGCATTCTAATTCAATAATTTCTTCTTTGTTTATTAGCAGGGACCCTTTTATATTAAAAACCTTCCCTTCTTGGCTCTTTGGTTATCTAGAATGCAGATCAGAGAGGAAAGGGAGGACAAAAACTGGAGTTTTTCCTTTTAGTTACCAGTTTTTGAAACAATGAGTTGGTTCCCTAGCATTCTCCAAAGAGTCCCTAATTGGGGGAAATTTAAAATATGTATATTCTGTTAAACTACAGAGTTAAACTTCTGTGATGGCATTCATCTACTATAGTCAGGACTATTATTGGCCCACTGCCCACATCTCTTGTGACTTCCCATTTCAGGAAGCACCTATGACTTCCACCACCAGTATCTCTATCTGCCTGCAAATGCTTCTCCCCCAAAGTGGAACGTGGTTCCATCCTAGTAAGGAAATCTGGAAGGGCTGAAATTAACACCAACAGCGGGAAGTTTAGATGTGTTATGTTTTAGATGTGACGTGTCCCCCAAAAGCTCACATGTGTGACAGTGCAAGAAAGTATAGAGGTAAAATGATTGGGTTATGAGAACCTTAACCTAATCAGTGTATTAATCCCCTGATAGGGATCAACTGGATGGTAACTGTAGGCAGGTAGTGTATAACTGAGAAGCTGGGTCGGTGGGGGATATGCCTTTGGGGTTTACAGTTTATCCGTGGTGAGGGGAGTGCTCTCTCTCTTTCTCTCTTTCTCTTTCTCTTTCTCTCCCTCTGCTTCCTTGTGCCATGTCCTGAGCTGCTTTTCTCCTCCACGCCCCTCCTCCATGATGTTCTGCCTCAGCCCAGGCCCAGAGCAATGGAGTATACCATCTATGGACTGAGACTCGTAGGCCCAAATCAATTTTCTCCTCTAAAATTGTTCTTGTCAGGTCTTTTGGTCACAGCAGTGAAAAAACTGACTAGAACAACCAGTGACCTTCAGCACTTGATGTATACATACCCCAACTCCCTTATCTCTTGGATGGGGTAACTCTTAAGAGTGTGTTTTACAGTTTCCCATAATTTCCCCACAGACACAAGCTCCAGTCGCCCAAGTGGCACCTCACTTGATAACACACCCTTCACTGGCTGCCCTTCCTTCCCAGTATCACTTCTCCATTTCCCTAAGCATAGTTCCTGTATTTCCCAAATGAACTAGATACATGCAAATACTTATCTTGGGCTCTGCTTCTAGAAAAAAATACAAAGATAATGCTAAAATTGTCCCACGTTAGCCAGTGAGAGGTTCTTCAAGTTGGTTCATGAGTATTTTTGATACTATTTTAATTGCTTCCTGGTAATTTGAAAAGCTATTCTGAGCTCATTCTAGAAATGGAACTTAAAGAAACTCTTGTTCCTTGTAGTGGGAAAAGTGGGGCAGAGACCACAGTCTGGAACCATAGGTAATTAACATTATGGGGCTTATCATTGTTTCTTGGTGCTTTATGTTGACAAAGTATATAAAAAATACATTGTGAATTTATGCTGGTAACTCCAGTTCAGATTCACGAGTACAGTGTTTTTACTTAACCTAATTAAAATTTTATATCTGTATTTCTTTTGATCTTGTTGAAAACCCCCAGTTCTCACTGACACCAGCTTATTTATTCATTTGATCTGTTTCTCAATACACAAACTCCAATCTGAGAACGACACTATTACTACCAACAACATCATTATTAAAAAACAGTTTATTTTTATTTTATTATTTTTAAATATTTTTGCTATTACTTTTGACTTTAGGGTATATTCCATGAAGGGTGTATAATCAGATTACTGTATTTTAAAATCAATTACTGTGTTTTAACTTATTTATTTATTTATTTTTATCTTTGCAGTGCTGGGGATTGAACCCAGGGCCTCATGTATGCTAAGCAAGTGCTCTACTACTGAGCTTCACCCTTAACCCCAATTATTGTATATTAAAGTCATTTGGGAAAATTCCTTTCTGTCAGATTAGCTACCAACTGTATATGCTATTAGCTTCCTTTGTTTCATTTCTTTCCATTTTACAATTAATTTGAATTTTTATTTTTAAAAATTTGTAATTAAAAGTTAAAATTTTAATTTTGTATTATAATTGTGTTAGTTATTCTGTTCCCAAGTCAAACCTATAAAACCAGATATATTCCAAAAAAGTCCGTCTCCTCTCCTATTCTCTTTGTCCTAGTCCTTTTCTCCCCAATAGCAATTTTAAAAGATTCTATGGCTTATTCTTCTATTATTTTTAATATCTGAAAATGTATATGCATTGACATACACAAATATATTCAATATAGGTGTATGTGTATATTTGTAGGGTTCCTAGAGGAATGGTAGAATATTCTACATCTTTTTTGTGACTTTTCTTCTTTCACTTAACACAATATTCTCAAGACTGCTCTACAGTTATATGTAGAAAAATTCCTTATTCTTCATTTGTTTTTCAGTTGCATAGAATCTCATTGTATGGTTGTATCATAGTTTATTTAACTATCCCTTATTGGTGAACTTTTAGATTGTTTCTGATCTTCTGTTTATTACACACAGTGCTATAATGAATAGCATTGTGCTGGCATCTCTATTTTTTCCAGTGTATCTTTGAGATTGATTCCTAATAATGAGATTGCTGGGTCAAAGGATAAGTGCATATGTAATTTTGTTAGACATCACCAAATTCATTTCATAACGGTTATAACCATTTATATTCCTAGTAGAAATGAATGAGAACACTTACTTTTCCACATACTTATCAGTGATGGTTAATTGTATATGTCAACTTGACTGGGCCACTAGGTGCCCACACATTTGGTTAAACACAATGCTGTGTGTGTCTATGAAGGTGTTTCTAGATGAGATATTTGAATTGGTGGATTGGGTAAAGCAGACTTCCCTCCTCGATGTGGCTGGGACTCCTCCAATTCATTGAAGACCTGAATGGAATAAAAAAGTTGAAAAAGAATCTTCTGTGTCTTCAAGCTGGGACTTTGGTCTTCTACTGCCTCAGACTCAGACTTGAACTCACATGGGATTTTTTTTTTTTTTTTGGTATGGAGGTTTGAACCCAGCGGCACTTAACCACTGAGCCACATCCCCAGCCTTCACATGGGAGATTACAACCATCAATTCTCCCGGTGCTGAGGCCTTCCGCCTTAGACTGGAAGTATATCATTGGTTTTTCTGGGTCTCTGGCTTACTTATTGCAGTGAGAAACTTCTTAGCCTTCAAAATCATGTGAGCCAACTCCTTAATAAATCTTTCTCTCCTTCTCTTTCCATATAGACCCTATTGCTTCTACTTCTCTGGAAAACCCTAATATACACCCCAACATTTTTTCACTCCTATGTGTGAAATGTTAGCTCAGTGTGTTCAAATGTGTATTTATCTTATGAGAGAAGCTGAGCATCTTTTCATATGGTTAAGAGCCATATGTACATTTTTTTTAATGAACTATCTGTATATCTCCCTATTTTTCTATAGGAGTGTTTTTTTCCTTGTCTATATTTTTTTTAGAAATTCTTTCTATATTTTGATATTAGTCTTTTGTGAAGTAAGTTGCAAATATTTTCCCTAGTATATTTTTACTTTTCTTATGGTATTTTGTGAGTGGGGGGTATGAATATGTTTAATGTAATCAAATATCTGTTTTTTTTCCCCCTGGGACTTCTAGATTTTGAATCACAGGATGTGTTTTCCAGCTGTCATGTTATAAAGAAGTTTATCTATGTTTCTTTTATAACTTGCATTATTTCATGTTTTATATTTAAATCTCTGTTTCATTTGGAAGATATCCTGGTATATGAAAAAAATGAATGAAACTATTGTTATCTTTTTATATAGCTACATGGGTACCCCAGCACCACTTACTAGAAATGCTGTCTTTTTTGCCACCTATTTAAAATAGTTTTTTCATATACTAAATTTTCATTTGTAATTTGTAATTTCATTTGTAATTGAATTGTACTTCTGTTCTACTGCTTATTTTATTATACATTTCAATATCATGCTGTTCTAATTAGATAGCACATTTTAATACTTGCTAAGACCAGTAATCCTCACTGTTTCTTCTTTTTAAGAGTTCTGACTTTTCTTACTTATTTTTTCCTCCAAATAAACCTTATTAATTTGTGTAGCTCCAGAAGAAAGCATGGTAGTATCTTGGAGGATTACATTAAATATATAGACAAATTGGGGGGGGGGTGATGTATTTATGATTTCTTTTTATCTAAAGACATGGCATACTTTTTCTTTTTTTAATGTTTACTTTTGAATCTTTCAGGATTGTTGTTTTTATCAACACTTTGGGTATTTCTTATGAAATTTATACCTAGTTATTTTATTTTCTATTTGTAACCACACACACGGAGTATTCCCTTCCTTGTCATCTAACTGGTTTGGTTTGTATATATAAATGTGATAGATCATTGAATGTTAATTTTATAGTTTACTGCTTTTCAGAATTTCCTTCTTAGCTATAGTATCTTTTCCATTGAATCCTTTGTGTTTAATGAGATCATAATATCTGCACATAGAAATAGTTTAATTTCAAATTTTGCAATGAAATCCACAAACGACATTGGTATGTACTTTTCTTTTTTTGTTCAGTCTTTGTCCTGTTTGAGTAATAATGTTATACCTATTTCACAAAGTGAACTTGGAAATTTTCTTTTTATATTATACTATAAAATAATTTAGGTAATGCTGGATTGTCTAACATTTAAATATTTGGTAGAAATCCCATGTGAAATCATTTGGACCTGAGGGTTTCTGTTCTGTAGTCATCTAAAACATGGCCACAAAGAGGCATACGAAAACATTTTAGGGAGAAGGGATTCTATATTTTGACTGTACCAACAGTTATAAGATTGTATATAATTACCAAATTTACCAAATTGCACAGTTATAATGGGTGAATTTTATTATATGCAGATTATATTTCATACAGCTGAGGATATGGGTAAAAATCCTATGATGTGCCCCTCCTATCAAGTGGCTGAGTCACTGTGCCCTCCCTTTAAATGCATGTAGACTAATAGAGTGCAGGGGAAGTAATGCTACAAATCATCCAAGGCCATGCTATCAAAGACCAAATTGGTCTGCTTTGGCCTTTGGAACACTCACTCTCAGAAACTTGAGTCACCATGGACAAAGCCTGACTACCCCAAGAGTAATATACTGGATAGGCCACCTGTCAGCACTCCAGTCACCAGTCTTAACTTCAGCCGTCCCAGAGCAAGGGCCAGATATGAAACTGAAGAAGCCATTTTGGAAACAGATCTTCTAATCCCAGCTCTCTCCGTCCCCAGCCATTTCAGTCAACCCAAATCCAGGAGCATGGTCCAATTTTTGGTGTTTTGTTCCACTAAATTATGGAGTAATGCATTATGTAGCAGTAGATAATTGAAAAATGTTCCTTCCATTTTAGTTTTCTTTTATGAGATTATGGTTTTTCTTTTTCTTTCCTGAGTTGTCATTTATCTTTTCAAATCTTTCTTTTCTCAAATGACTTCCTTTCTAAATTCTTCTAATCTTATTATGCTATTCTTTCATACATGTATCATTTTTCTTTATTTCTTTCGGTTCATTTAATATATTAAGTTACAAGTTTTATCTGTTTTATGGGCATGTCTTTCTAACATGTCTTCATTATTTGTGAAGATGTTATTCTGTCCCTTATTTTCTTTTCTCTTAAAGGATTTGCTCATGATCATTTTCCGTTGCTCATTTTTAATGAGATTTTTTTTGTTCTCTAAGGAAGAAAAACAAGCTAGGATAATTTTCCAAGATTCACTATCTTGGAAGTTCTCATTCTGTTATTTTGACAAAATGATTTTTGAAAATGTATATGGCCAATTTTTTTTTCTTTTTTCTTTTTTCTTTTGCACCAGAGATTGGGCCCAGGGGCGCTTAATCATTGAACCACATCCCCAGCCCTTTTTATTTTTTATTTTGAGATAGAGTGTTGCTAAGTTGCTTAGGGCCTCACTATGTTGCTGGGGCTGGCTTTGGGAATTTGCAATCCTTCTGCCTCAGCTTCCCAAGCCACTGGGATAATAGGTATGTACTGCCACACCCAGCCTCTCTCATTTTTATCTGAATTGTTTTATTCCTGCTGACCCTCCTGTTGTTCCTGTGATGCTGTTAAAATTCTGTTGCCAACAGGTACTTTTCAGTGCAGAACTTTATTCTGGGAAAAAAAAAAAAATGAATAGTTTAAAAAACTCTGAGATCCCAGAGTGTTCCAGCATCTTCCACCAGAAGATGATTTATCTTCATCCAGAGTGTTCCATCTTCCACAGGATCTGTAATGGATCCTGTTGCACTTATGTGCAAATTGGCCTCCATAAAACTTCCTCCAACTTTTGGCAGATTTTCTCAGATTGGGCCACAAAGATTCTCAAGGCAATTTGTGGATTCTCAGTTCTCTGGGTTACCATTGTCCATTTCCTTTTCTCCTCTTCCTCCCACACAACTGTCAAAATCACAGGGTTCTTGAAGTTTTCAGTAGTAGCTTGTTCCCACCTATTCATACTTTCGAGTTTGTAACCATACCTTGTCACCTAGTTTTGTTGTAAACCAGTGTTTCTCAAACTTTAAAATCTATATCATCGAATCTCCTAGAGGGCTTGTCAAAGTACAGATTCTGAGCCCTGATCCCAGAGTGTTTAAACCACGGATCTAGTGGCCTTGGACTTTGTATTTCCAACAGGTTCCCAGGAGATGCTGATGCTTCTGGTTTGGAGGCCCTATTTCTAGAAGCACAGTTATATAAATTTGTGAACTTTTTGTTTTGCTCTCCTGTTTTATCTATTTTTATGGAGGAAATTGAGAAGTTAAAAAATTATGCTGCTGCCTCTTTGGAAAACAATCTTGGAATTCCTCAAAATTCCTTAAATAACTTTAAACATAAAGTTATCATATGACTCAGTAATTCTACTCCTGGATATACACTAAAGAGAAATTGAATATGTGTGTACACAAAAATTTGAACCCAAATGTTTATGAAGGTGTTATTTACAGTAACCAAAAGATGGAAATAACGTGAATGTCTATTAATGGATGAATGAATAAACAAAATAGAATATGTTCATATAATGGAATATTGTTCAGACTTAGAAAGGAATGAAATTCTGACACTACAAATGAATAAACCTTCAGGGCATAATGCTAAGTTTAATAAGCCAGCACAAAAGGGCAAGTATGACATGATCCATGTTATGGTTTAGATATAAGGTGTCCCCCAAAAGTTCCCATGTTAATGTTCAAAGATCAAATGATTATATTATGAGAGCTGTGACCTAATTCATGGATTAGTCCATTTGATGGATCAATGATTTGAAAGGACTACTGTACTGGGTGGTCACTATAGGCCGTTGGAGCATGGCTGAAGGAGGTAGATCACTAGGGATTGTGCCCTTGGGGATTATATCTTGTCCCCAGGGTTCCTCCTTCCCTCTCTCTCTCTCTCTCTACTTCCTGGCTGCCATGAACTGAGCAGCAGTCCTTTGCCACACCCTTCCACTATGATGTTCTGCCTCATCTTGGGCCCAGAGCAATGGAATTGGCCTACCATGGACTGAGACCTCTGAAACTATGAGCCCAAAATATATTTTTACTCCTCTACATTGTTCTTGTCAGGTATCTTGGTTATACGAAGTCAACGAAGGGCTGACTAACACAATCCATTTATATGACAAGTCCAGAAAAAGTAGTTTTATAGAAATAGTAAGTCGATTCATGTTGTCTAGGGGTAAGAGGCCATGGAGGAAATAAAGAGTGGTAATGGGTACATGGGTTTCCTTTTGGAGTGATGACAATGTTCTAAATTGATTGTAAGGATGATTGCCCAAATCTGTGAATATACAAAAATCATTGAATCATGTAGTATAGATGCAAATGATATCTTAATAAAGCTGCTGTTTTTTACAAAGCAACTATATATCCCAACTGCTATTTGCCCCAAATCCTCCTATTTAAAAAAAAACATTAATTATTCACAAGTGTTGTTCCTTCCATTCATTGTAACAAGTTTCATGTAAAACACTCTGCATACAGTCACAGCATGGCAGTCTTCAGAGAGCTGGTGCACTGGAAACTGGTGACCAAGTGCATCCTGACACAGGTTTTGCGTCCCTACACTGTTATTCCCAGGGTAAGCCATGGTGATGGAGAAAGTCGGGTTTGCCATGATAAAGCCACCCTTTTGGCCTCAAAATAAAGCCTCTTGACTCTGAGAATCCGGGCCCCTCCCAGGCCCTCAATGCACCCACAGCCGGCTGCCTCTGCTATGAAAGGAAACAGATACCTTCATAGCTGGCTATTCTTTTCCCACTGGCAGACTCTGTCCCAGCCCTTCCCTGGGTTCTAAAGGCTGTCAGGGTCACTCTCCCTCTCCCCAAATCCCCCACCCCCTGCCCTGCCAAGACTCATTCTGCTTTCCATCTTGTCAGACAACAAAGACACTGGAGGAATTTATTTATACCTCAGCCAGCTAATGAGACAATTCAATGAAAAGCAGCCCCAGCTAGCTGGAGCCTCCTCGGGCCCTTGATTGCCTTTTCTGTGTTCCAATTCCCAAGCATTTATTCTACATATAAATTTTCCACGGTGAATAGACACCATTCTTCCAGGAAACCCATTTGTTCCCTTGGCTTTTTTATTTCAGTCTCTTGTTTTGCATTTTATTATTATTGTTAAACTGTAATTAATTCTTCTCCCATCAGCTTCTCTTTAGTGCACTGTGCCTAATGCAGCATGAAGTGTCTTCACTGACCCCCAGCTACACACCTATTCTTGAGAATGACGAAGCCTCTGACATTTAAAAACCCACAAGCTGCTAAATCTTTCTCTTGATGGAGTGGGCTGTGGGAGAAAGAAAGGTTTGGGCAGGCAGAGTTGAAATGATTTCATAGTCAAGGGACCATGGATTTCAATCTAAGTGAGATGGTTCTGATTTTATTTAGCAGAAAGACACTTGAAAGGTTAAAAGTCAAGCAGGAAGCCTACAAAAAAAGCTCAGATGCTCTTTAAAATGTGACTCCTGTCCAGCTCCTTATATTTGGAATCACTGTCTTCTTCCCATCTCCAGAGGATTTTTGCTGCACTATGTTTTCTCAAGCATGTTTTCACAGCATTCCCTCGAGGTCAGCCCCTTTGAAAGGTTTGCCAGCACCATGGGCAATTCTGTGTTGCTGCTGTCTCATAGCAGGCTGAATGGGGGCCCCAGATATGTTCATATCTTAAATCCCTGGAGCCTACAAATCTGACCTTCTTTGGATAAAGGGTCTTTGCAGATGTAATTAGGTTTGGGGTCTTGAGATGAGGAGATCATCCTGCATTATCCAAGTGAGTCCTAAATCGAATGACAACTGTCCTTATAGTAGACACAATGAGAAGAGAGGGAAAGAGGAGAGGAGAAGGTGATGTGAAGACAGAGGCAGAGATTGGAGTGATGGGGCCCATCATCCGAGGAATACCCAGGGTTGCTGGGAAGCCACCAGATGCTACAAGAGACCAGAAAGGAATTCTCTCTTAGGGTTTCAGAAGGGGCATGGCCCTGTGACACCTTGATTCCAGACTTCTGGCCTCTAAAACCATGGGAGAAAAAAATTTTATGTTAAGCCACCAAGTTTGTGGTCATTTGTAACACCAGCCAACATTAGGGAGCTAATATTGTACCCATAGTTAGCCAACTCATTATGGGCAGAAAAACACACAGGAGAAAGAATGAATGATAGTAAGTCACCAACCCTTCACACGCCACGCAGTTGCCTTCAGATGGAGTCAGGTCAGATGAGGCTATGCACATAACTCAAGCCTAAAGCATGTATTGGATGCAGGAAATGAATTCCTATGACCCAGACCTTGCCAGAAGTAGCCGCCCACAGTTTTGCTTTTCAGGAACATTGTTCTGTGCACAGTGCACATGGTGTATAATTGTCCATGTCCAAGTGACTTTTTTAATACCTGAAAATCCTGTATCAACAAGATTTCTAAGCTCAGATTTCTAGATTCCCACCCCCGCCAACATTTTCTTTGTTGTTGTTTTTTGTTTGTTTGTTTAATGACTGGAAATAACACATTTATGAGTAGTTTGAGAAATGTCCTAGAGTCGTGGACCTGCATAGGATTTTTCTGACAAGTCATGTCATTTCTTTGTCTCAGAAAATGGCTTATCCTAGCAGACTAAGACATTAAATGGGTGCCCCATTCCACAGCAATCTGGCTCTTTGTTCATTCACTCATTAAACAAATACTTGTGGGGTTTTTTTTGGTACCAGGGATTGAACTCAGGGGCACTTGACCACTGAGCCACATCCCCAGCCCTATTTTGTGCTTTATGTAGAGACAGGGTCTCACTGAGTTGCTTAGCGCCTCCCCGTTGCTGAGGCTGGCTTTGAACTCGCGATTCTCCTGTCTCAGCCTCCCTAAGTGCTGGGATTATAGGCTTGTGCCACCACGCCCGGCTCAAATACTTGTTTTTAACATTTTAATTTTTCTCAGCAGTGGATAATATTCTATCATAAGCACTCCAGTTTCTTATTTTATTTGTGCAGGAAACTTCTGCTCATTGTCCCTGTAAACTTTCCCTGTGTTCATTTTCCTGCTACTGCCCACCTATTGTGTAGTATTTGATGTAGTCCCTTGTCCTGTCCTCAGCATTTCATCCAAGGTAGTTTGGGGCCATATTTTTCATCTTTCAGTAGAAATAGTGCATAATAGTGCACATAGTAGGTCCTCATAAGTGATCTGTTGAATAAAAAACCAAGTTTCCAGATGTTCTAGTGTACTTCCATTTCATTCTGTGGAAAAAGGATTACAAATTTATATTTAAATGGCTTCTATTTCTTTCATTTTAAACAACATGCTCTTGTAACTTACATAGAGAGTTCCATCCTAAATGACACGTTTCTGTTTGACTCGTTTAGTTCTGTGTGTGTTTACGCTTGTATGCCTGTGTGTGCACACATAGGTGTACATGTGCATGTTTGTGTTTGCACACAAAATTCCTCTGGTAACGGAAAGTTTATTTTCTCTTTTCCCATAACTCAAAGTTGACTGAATGAATCTAACTGAAATTACCTCTCCTAATATGAGTAAATAAAAATAAGTAAATAAATAAAATACCAATAGCATAAAATATGGCCTAAAATGTTACTCTTTATTTTTTAAAAATGAAAAGGTAGCTCTGACTCTTGGCAACATCCTAAAATAACACATCCCACCTCAGTTCTGTATCCCAAATACAGCAGCTCAGCCACAGCACCAATGAAGGGATTTCATTTCTGGCAAAGCACACACAAACTGAGACCTACAAGGAGAAACAAGACGCAATGTGGAATTTACGAAGCTCAAAAGGGCAACCTCCATTCATTTGTAGTGCCTAATATCTCCGTCCTTTGGTTTCAGTGCCAGGCTTCAATTAGAAACAGAACCTTCCATCTTATAGAGAAGCCTTCAAGACGGTCCCAGGAAGACAGCTGCCCCTGGAAAGGAAGGCCTGGAAAATCTTTGGAAAAGAATTGAAATTCCACTCCACTAGCAGAAGGTGTCTACCTTCCCAGGGCACTCCCCATGTTTCTAGCCCAGGCCTGTTATATCTTATCATGGCCCGAGGGCAGGGTGATCTCGGGAAGATAGATTCTTCCCCATCCCCTCCCTTCACCTCTCCCCCCTTTTTGTTTTGTTTTGTTTTTTAATGAATTAATTGATTAATTCTAATTAGGTATACATCACAGCAGAATGCGTTTTGATTCATTGTATTCAAATGGAGCACAACTTTTCTCTGGTTGTACACAACGTAGAGCTGCACCATATGTGCAGTCATACATGTACCTAGGGCAATAATGTCCACCTCATTCCACCATCTTTCCTGCCCCCATGTCCCCTTCCCTCCTCTCCCTCCCCTTTGACCAAAGTTCCTCCATTCTTCCCATGCCCCTCCTCCCCCCATTATGGATCAGCATCCACTTACCAGAGAGAACATTTGGCCTTTGGTTTTTTGGGATTGGCTTACTTCACTTAGCATGATATTTTCGAACTCCATTCATTTATCTGCAAATGCCATAATGTTATTCTCTTTTAATGCTGGGTAATATTCCATTGTGTATATATACCACAGTTTCTTTATCACTCATCTATTGAAGGGCATCTAGGTCAGTTCCACAGTTTAGCTCTTGTGAATTGAGCTGCTATGAACATTGAAGTGGCTGCATCACTATAGTATGCTATTTTTAAGTCCTTCTGGTATTCCCAAGGTTCCTCCCAACCCTGCCTTTTCTTTTCATTGAATTTGGGAATTCACCAATGTACCATGTCCATTTGGGGTTCTGCTTCCAGTTGAGACTGAGACTGATGCCAAAGCCATGGGCAGGACAAGACTACTGTGAACAAATTTTCAAAATTTCATGTGTTTGTTATGGGTATGTGAAAAATAATCCAAGCTCTCTTTTCCCTTTCTGGTTAGTGTGTGTACTATAGCTCTAGCAGATGATTCAGCCTTACATTTTTTTTTAAATATATTTTTTAGTTGTAGATGGACACAATACCTTTACTCTATTTTATGGGTTTTTATGTGGTACTGAGGATTGAACCCAGGGCCTCACACGTGCTAGGCAAGTGCTCTACCACTTAGCCACAATCCCAGCCCAGCCTTACATTTCTTTTTTCTTCTTTTTTTCTTTTTGAGGATTGAACACGGTGTCTTGAACATGCTGCACCCCTAGCCCTTTTTATTTGTAATTTTGAGGTAGCGTCTTGCTAATTTGCCCAGGCTGGCTTGGCACTTTTGATCCTGTCTCAGCCTCCTGAGTAGCTGGGATTACAGGTGTGTGCTACCACACTCAGCAATATTACTCTTTACAAAGGCCTTGATGGGTGGCGCTGGGCAGGATCCTCCCAGAACTCAGTGGTGAGGGTTGATTCCTGCACTGGGTAGTGGGTGGGCATTATTGCTTGCCCTTTCTCTTCCATATTCATTCCCCACCACGTCCTTACCAGCATAGCACCTGTCAGGCCCTTCACTTACAGAGGGACGATAAAAGCCCTGCCCTCATGGAGGCCTATCTCCTAGTTAGAGAGACACGTTGAATACATCAATTAATTATTGTAGGTGGTTCTAGATAACATGAAAAAAAGTAGAACAGGTTAATGTAATAAGGAGCAGCTAGGAGGTGGGGTGATTTTTTTCCTAGGGTGATGAAGAAAAGACTAAAACAGTGATACTTGGGTTTGAGAAATCTATGGTAATATATATATAACCTTAAGGTAATGCACAGCCAGTCCTCAGAGGCTATGTGTGAGGCAGAAAGCAAGAAAGTGGTCAAGGTCTGGGTCTGTTAGTGGCCACTTAGATACTCCATGGTATATAATACATATGCATAATAGAGAATATGAGTGTTCACTCAAAAGGCAGGTGGCAAAAGAAGATCAAGAACTCTGAGGAATTAAAACTCTGAGTTGTGGTAACCAGGTGACTATGAAACCCCTTGGGATCCCTCAGAAATCTCTGGTAGGGCAGTAGCTTTCCATGGTATATGCAGTGGAGGCTGGAGCATGTTTAATTGGCCACTAGAGGAGAGGGATTCCAAAAGACTGAAGACCCTGAGGCTATGTGAGTTAATATAACTAAAAACATGCTAATTGATTTTTAAAAATCAGAAATCTTTAAAGAAGTAAAAATTGCTAGCATAGCATTTCCATCCATTTGGTGTAATACATTCATGCATTAAAAAGTAAACTCATGTGCTGCCCCCTCCAACCTTCCCCTCTGCAATTGCATCTGATGGCCCAGCTTTTATAGTAATGCAGTACGTGGAGTCAGAAGCCCAGAGATCCATAAACCATCCAGACATCTAATAGTGCTTTAAAAGGGGCCCTGAACACTGGAGGGTAAGTGGCCAGTAATGGCTGAGCTGGGTACAGAGGGGGAGGAGAAAGGGTCTGGGGCATCAGGGGAAAGTAAAGTAGTAAGTGTAAAGAGAATTTTTACAGCGGCAATTAAAGCTAGCCCCACGAACACACAGCTAGATTCGAAGTTGGCCAAATAAACTCAGGCCTCTTGCAGTTAACGTTGCCAGCCTTGGCTTCAGTTTTGTCTTAGAGACTCAGTAAAAATGCTTCCAGAGAGAAAGGGGCACCACCATGTCATCATGGAGCCAGCACAAGGATGGCTCCCAGAAGGGCCTCCCTGTTACCAGGAGTTACAGGCAGCAGGCAGTCTTCCTGGTCAATGGGCTCCTGGCAGGTGATTATTACTATTCAGCACCAGCCTTTGGTTCCTTGAAACCAAACAATGGTGTAGGCTTCTGAATGAGGGCCATGCTTTGCAGACATGGAAGGGAATATCTGTGCTTGGAAAATGCTATGATTTAAGGCTGCTGACCCTGCAGCCCATTCCCATAGGAACTCCAAATGGAAATACTCACCCATCAATACTCCCCAAACTCCCTGCTCTCAACCAGTGGATGGTGACAAATGGAAATTTCGTGCTCCAACTCTGCTCTGGAGAAGTCAGTGCACATTTAGCGGCTTCTCTACAACCCTCAGTCTAGATGCATTGAGATAGGAAGGCTGTTCCTGGCTGATAAATGTTTAACTACCAGCTCTCTAGGGAACAAAAGCCCTGATTTGTAGCATTTGCTGATTTCCTCTGGAGTAAATGCTCCCACCAGCTACCCAGTCATGTTGCTGGACACAGAGTTGAGAAGGGGTTCACCAACTTGTAATAGATGAAAATAATCTCAAGGGGCTGCGATTGTGGCTCAGTGATAGAGCACTTGCCTCGCATGTGTGAGGCACTGGGTTCGATCCTCAGCACCACATAAAAATAAATAAAAATAAAGATTTTATGTCCATCTACAACTAAAAAATATATTTAAAAGAAAAGAAAATCTCAGGGATATAGAAAATAGAAAAATGCAATAAGAAAATTAAGAAAGTGATTGCTTTGTATTTATTACCTTTGTCCTTCATATGATTCATTTAATTTTAAGTTTATATAATTTAGTTTTTAATAATCATTGTGTTTAACAACAGGCTTGCAAAATTCCTGAAAATTTAGCAAGTGACCCTGGAGCTAATATGCTAGCCAGCTCCAGCACAGCACTGGCTGGGCCCAGGGACCTTCTTGCTTTGGGTTCTGGATCTAATTTCTTTCTATGCTTTCCTCCATGCTTCTCTCCTCTCTCTCTCTCTCTCTCTCTCTCTCTCTCTCTCTCTCAGATGTTTGACTTCTTTCTGGTGCTCACCCATACCCAGGCTCACTCTTCTTTTGGTAACAGGAGAATGACACTTTTGTCTTCCAGGCAGAGCCATATAAGCAGCTCTGGTCATTGGGCTCTGAATAAATGTGACATGTGTCACTTCTAGATTGAAATATTAATGGCGATGTGAAACTTTCTAATGTTCCCTTTGCCTGTGGCAGTGATCTGGGGAAAGACCTCGTGTTATTTAACAACAGGGCCAAAAGATCGAAGGAACTTAAGTCACTGGGTCAGCATCTGGAGGATGATTGTCCTGAAAAGTCAGCTGGATCCATGATGAATTTTGCATGAGTAAGAAATACACACCTATGTGTGAAGCCACAGAGCTTTTGATGTTGTTTGCTAACACAGCAGACCTTGATCTATCCTAACATGCAATGGTTATCTACATGCTGTATGGCCAGGAAATCCTGTATTCCTCCCTCCAGCTCTCTATCCCCCATCAAAATCTCTGGTAGGAATCTCCATATGCTACAGATGTGTTTGATTTTTTTCCTGAGGGGATTGGATGTTCCAGTCAGCTTAAGCATTATATTGCTCTTAAGCTGCAGAGAAGGAATTCAACATTCAGGTCTCAGATGCTTATCTCACTTATTAATAACATTTCATATACCAGTAATGTAGGGTTGGTGAGGGTGATGATTCTCCTCCAGTATTATCCTGAATGTATGCCTTCCATCTCTGGGTCAGAGGCACAGGACCCATGTGTTATTGTTTCTCAACCAGAAAGGAATAAAGAAAAAAGGGGGCTCGGAAAGGGAAACAGATGCCTTGCAACATGACACATGTCACTTCTGCTCACATCTCATTGGCCAAAGATATAATCACATAGATATACCTAGCCGCAAGGGAGGTTGGTGGCTGTGGTCTCTGGTGGGGCTACCACATCCCCTGCAAACAATTGGTGGGACATTTCTATTCCTGAAAGGAAGAAAGGGAGACAGGATACAGGGAGAAGGATGTGGTCTCTGTCATGACCTATCTGCTGTCCCAAAGGGAAGAAGCTCTGGCTGATGTGGAGAAGCTGCCTGGGATGGAGAAGCTACATCAATGTCAAGGAACTGTCCTCTCCAGCTTCCACCACAGAATGGCTGACCAAGGCTAGGCTCTGTGGGGTGTAAGTGATCTCATTTCTCCAGGAGTATAGTTCTACTCCAACTGGCCAAGGTCCTTAGAGTCACAGTGCAGCTCATTTCCTTGGGTCTGGTCCAGGGAGGCTGCCCACTAGGGAGAAGCGCAGGCAGAGGGTGGGGGGTGCTGGTCAGACTGTCCATAGGGTGATGGCCAAGCAGTGGTAGAGAGAGTGGCCTCTGGAATCAGAATCCCTTGGGCAAAGTACTTAATCTTTCCTACCCCAGCTTCGTTGTCTCTAAACTGGGGATAACAATAGTGCCAAGCCCATGGGATTGTTCAGATTATTGAAGGAGATAATACTATAAATGTATAGTTCTTCAGTAGCTATTAGCTATTACTGGTGCCACTGCTATTATTACTACTACTATAGCTGTTTGCCCCCATGGAGGGGAAAGACAGGCTGTTTCACACAATGCAGCTGCTACTGCAGGTAGAGGTCTTTACTGGAAGACCCGGATACAGCAGGTTCCCAAATGTCTTGTGTCCTAAACCCAGAATTATTCTCTCCTAGTCCTCTACAGCTCTGTATGAGGAGACACACTGGCCTGTTTCTGCCCTTATGGTACCTCATTTCAATATTCTTCTTGCTTTTCCTTGGTACCAGCCCCAGGTCTCAGGAGAAGTTGGACTATCAGTTCATTTCTCCCAGGGTCTCTTGTTTTTTCTGCAGATTGATTCTTCCAGTTCTCAAAGTTCTGCACACCTAGGCGATCATCTGTTATTTATCTATTTATTTATTCATTCATTCATTCATTCATTCTACTTAGGTATATATGATAGCAGAATGCATTTTGATTCATTGTACACAGATGGAGCACAACTTATCATTTGATCATCTGGTTTTGCCCCATGGAAGCCCTGTTACCTTTTCCCCAGGCCTGACAATTTGCATAACTAAGCGGGGCAGCATGATGTGCCCTCTGCCTCTGCCCTCAGATTGAGACTCAGCAGGCAGCTTTTCTTTATCAATAAATAAATAAGTAAGTAAATAAACCATATCAAGAGTGGCAGAAGAGTATAGAAGTTTTGTAAGACAGGCTCTTGGACTACTCATTACAAGCTTTACCTTGTGATCCTCACAGCAAATCTGTGAGACTGGTACACAGAGCCAGCTCTATTTAAATCTAAAACATTGCCTTGCTCTGCTCATTAACGGCTCACAGCAACCTATCCAGGCAGAACTGACACAAGGAAAAGAAGAAAATTTTATATCAATAAAAGCTTATTTTTAAGGTTTTGAGAAACAGTCTTATAATTAGGACTCATGCAAATTACAAACTCGAATCATATTGGATTAAACAAAATCTGCAATTCATTGGCTCAATAATGGTGAGATCCATGGGTACCTAGTTTCAGGCAGGGCTGGATTTAGGTGCTCAGATGATGTCACCAGAGTCGTACTCTGCTCTCTGTCTCTCTGCTCTCCCTGTGTTCGTTTTGCTTCCAGGCCTAGCCTCTTTCATTAGTGGCTCCAGAAACTCCAAGCCCATGGGCTGCTAGCTTCCAGTCCAGAAAACTGGTATTGCCCTTTCCCAGTAGCCTCAGAGAAAGTTCAAGATTTGAAACTCTGACAGAGATTCTCTCCTTGACAAACTCTACTCTTTTTTTTTTTTTTTTTTTTTTTTGGTACTAGAGGGGCACTCGACCACTGCGCCACATCCCCAGCCCTATTTTGTGTTTTATGTAGAGACAGGGTCTCACTGAGTTGCTTAGCACCTCGCCATTGCTGAGGCTGGCTTTGAACTCGTGATTCTCCTGTCTCAGCCTCCCTAAGTGCTGGGATTACAGGCTTGCGCCACCGAGCCCGGCTTCTACTCTTGAACTTTCTTCTCAACTAAGCTCTGACTTTTGGGCTCCTATGTTCACCCCTGCGGTGTCTAGTTTTAGCAAGAACCCTGCTAAGTCAGGTTAACCACCCTCCATATTTCATCGCCCTCAACGTTTGATCTGATTCTTCTTCCTCCACAGTCCCCAAGGTGACATTTGGCCACCTTGGTCTGTCTTCAGCAAGAATTCTGTTAAGTCACTTCTTTAGCCAGAAGCCCCCTTTTCCGTGATGCTTCCTCTTAGTAATTTTCCATCCTCTGACCCCACCCTGCTCCTTGGCTATAAATTCTCACTTCTTGTTATATTCAAAGTTGAGCCCAATCTTTGCCCCCTATGCAAAATCCCCTTGTCGTGGCCCCTATCCCTATCATGAGGGGCCTGAATAAAGTCTGTCTTGCCCTCTTTAACAAATGTTGTGAATCATTTTTTCTTTAATGACTGTTGGCCCACTGAATCTTGACGAATCCATTTGGCCACATACCTACTGCAGCATAATGCTGATCGTAAGGCCCAAAGATACAGTCTAAAAGGCAAAAATCCTGAAAAATCATAATTCTCATTTAAAAGAAGAAACTATATAAGAGAGGTAGAAAGCTGAATTCTGGGAAAGAGGTTGGCCACGAGATATGGCAATGACAAAAATTTCATTTAAAATAATGTACCATTTGTCTGTATTGGTGTTTCTTCCAGCTGATGAGATCCTGGGTATTGTTTTGAATTTTGTATTTGTTCTTTTTAGTTATACATGACAGTCCCAGGTGTTTTTAATGAATGATAGCCATGTTTGTCTGAAGAAGCCAGTGAAGTTCCTGATTGGTTTGAAAATAAATAGAGGCACAGTAGGGTATGATGCCAACTGGGCCATGTTGCTGCTCTTCTATCACCCACATAGTTTCTGCCAAATCTGCAGACTGTGTGAGTGCATGTGGAATGAATGGGTTTCGGCAGACCCCAAACAACACAGAAGCAACATAGAAGATGGGGGCATTTAATAGGGCATGCTCTTGTAAGTGGATATTGAATCGGAAGAATTTCAGAAGGACAGCGTCACATAGAAAAACGCATGTGAGTGTATTCTCTGAAGAGAGTCATGAAAAAAACTAGTCATTGAGATGCAGGACTTCAAAAAAGAGTTAATGATCGCGAAAGTCAGCCTGCTCTCATGGACTTGAACTGGCCAGCAAAGTATTCCTGTAATACACTCTCCATGTGTCCACATTTTAGTTTTTGTTTCTTTTTCCTTTCAGTTTTTTCCCTCCTGTTTTAAATTGTCAGCATTATTTTTACGATTCGCTATACTCTGCATGTCCAACACTGCAGGTAAAAATTATGTAAAGACTTTCAGAGAGTTCTGATTCGTTTGATGCGTTTTTTGCAAATTTGACTCTGTGAAAGTGCATTATCATAATGTTGACTTAGTGTAAGCATTGCATGTGCATAAAAACATTGAAACCTCTTCAGTAAATGAAGAGATGTCTCTTTTGCATATCTGCATTTGTTTTTATTTTATTTTTTTATACTAGGGAGTGAACCTGGGGCACTTTACTATTGAACCACATCCCCAGCCTTTTGTGTTTGTTATTTTGAGACAGGGTCTGGCTAAATTGTTTAGGATCTTGCTAAGTTGCTGAGACTGGCCTTGAACTTGTGATCCTCCTGTCTCAGCCTCCTGAGTCACTGAGATTACAGGGATATGCCACTGTGCCCACCAGTACATCTGCATTTGAGAAAGATTAAAATTTTTGAGATCTTGTCTCTTTGGGCAATTACATATGGGGTGGTGACCCATAATGGGTTTTGATTCATCTTATCAAAAAACAGGCAGTGTGTCACAGTATTAAAGATGGCCTCAGTTCAAATAATTACCAACCACAGTGATAGGCATTTACACATTTCAATTTTTGAACTGTTTCTTTGAATATAGCTTGTTTGCTCATAACTGTTATACCTATCCAACTGCCAGTATACCTCAGTGCTCTTGCTTGCAAAATTATTTGTTATGATTTCTGTCTACTGTGTAAAGAAGTCTATGAAGTGTTCTGCAATGTTTTTATGTTTCTCAAATAAGTCTCTTTTCAAAATTATAAATGAATGTCTTTGAAAGAATTAAAGTTTTTTTCCAGATTATGTATTCAGGATTTTAGATCTTTGGGGATTTCAATATTTGTGATTGTACATTTTGGAATTATGACTCACATCTACTTACCCTAGAATCTAGGAGGAATTGAAATGGATGCCCCCAAAGGAACCAGAGAGTCAGGCAAAATATACAGATGAACCTTCATTTGCCAAAAAAAGTGGAATGATGAGACAGCATATTTTGACTCTGCAATATAAAATGTATTTCTCTCATTCTAATTTAGGAATGCTTACTCTTGGCTGTACATTGGTCTCAAAAATCCTGAGATTCAGGCTATGTCCCAGATGAGGGAAGTCAGAATCTTGGAGTGGGGTCTAAGGAATCAGAATTTTTAAAACTTTCCAGATGATTACATTGTACAATCATCGTTGGAAGCCAGTGCCCTAATTTCCTGGTCTTTATTATTAAAACTCATGGCTTATGAATACATTGATCATGCTTTGTTCCAGCCCAGCAGCTCTGTGTGTGGTTGTGAGCCAGAATACTTAGGGGTGTATCTGAGTCCCAACTCTCCAATGCTGGGTGAGGGTGGGCCCCTGGGTCCCCAGGGAAGACTCTGGATGGTCACATTTTCCCTCAGCGCCAAGAACCAGACATGGTTCCTCTAGAGTAAGGGATGACTTGGAGGGTTCTCAGGTCAGGGACCTGGTCAGCACAGCTAAAGCCCTTGGCAGGCCTATGGCAGCCTGATGCTGGTGACCGAGGGTAAAGCCCTGACAGAATGCCAAGTGAAAGGATAGGAGGTGGTGTCTCCTGGGAAGGGGTCCTATTCAGAGCAACATGGGGTTTACCTGAGGAAGAAAGGCTAGTTGCTTTCTCTGTTAGGACAAGTGAGTCTCAGCAGAAAGAGTTCTGAGCTGGCAACTCAAGGCTCAGTTTTTCGGATTCTACTTGGTAGCTGAGCTCTGGAAAGGTGTCAGGAAGGCTCACTGTCATATGGATGCTTTGACAAGTCTCCCTGACATGCATAGCAGGATTTAACTCTGGAATCTTTGGCAAGCCTCCTGCTCTCTGAACCTCAGTTTTCCCTGAGGTCCCTCCTAGAAGATACTGAGGGTCCGTTGTGATGCCCAATGAATGGTTTCCCCTCAAGAGCTTCAAGTCTGTTCTCTACTTTAAACTCTTTCCAGGAGAGGAAATCCCAAGGTACCTCCTGGACCAGCTCTTTCCTCTCAGATTCCAAAGTGACTTCTCTGGTCTGGTGGTCTGCCAGTCTTAATCCCTTTCCCTCAGCTGAGCCTTCCTGCCAGTAGCTCAGCCTCCCTACAGGATTTACATAGCTATTTCACTTACGGCCCAGGAGATATGTTATGGAGTCTCTCTCTAGGACCAGTACAGGGTCTGTTCTGCTATTAACCTGAGTCTGTCCCCAAGTTCCAAGATCTCATGGCAATTCTTACAAATTACAGATTTCTCTAGCCCTATAAGGCTCTCACAGCGCTGAGGATGCATCTTGGGGTTCCCCTTGGCTCCTCCCAAAGGCTGATCTTTCTAGGCTCAGGCTTCTTGAATGGCCTGCCCTATTAGTCCTTCACTAGGTTCCCTACCTCTCACCCTAACTAGAAATCTTTTCTCCTCTGAAACTCTGGACATTACCCAGGACTTTCCTATCCTTCTTCCATCTGGGTTGTATCAACAGCCTCCTAACCTGGCTGCTTTTTTTTTTTTTTTTTAAAGATTTTTTTTTATTTGTAGATGAACACAATGTCTTTATTTTATTGCTTTGTATGTGGTGCTGAGGATCGAACCCAGGGCCTCACGCATGCGAGGCAAACGCTCTACTGCTGAGCTACAATCCCAGCCCCCTAACCTGGCTTCTTAAGGATATCTCTCTTCAAATCCCTGTATCATACTAACAGATCCATCATCCTAAACCAGCCCTGCCACTGATGAGCTGGTCGTTTATTAAAAAACTTTCCATGGTGGGTGCATTCCTGTAATCCCAGTAGCTCAGGAGGCTCAGGCAGGAGGATCACAAGTTCAGAGCCAACCTCAGCAACTTAGCAAGTCCCTAAGCAACTTAGTGAGACCCTATCTCAAAAAACAAAAAAGGGCTGGAGATGTTGCTCAGTGGTTAAGCACCCCTGTGTTCAATCCCCAGTATCACAAACAAAACAAAACCAAAAACAACCAACCAAACAAAAAATTCCATGGGCAATGAATACCTCTGCACTTACCTCTGCACTCATTACACATTTTCTGCCCACCTTTCAGGGCCCAGGAGCCTAGAGCTGCTCTGTGAAGTCCATTCTGTCTTAGTCCAGGGAGCTCTTGCTACATGTGGACAGCTGCCTCACCCGTGGTGCCCTGTGTGTGCAGAAGTCTCATCTCCCTGCTTCTTCCTGGGTTTCCCAGCATAAATGTTATCCATTCAAAATATTCTACCACCCATTCGATGCTCCTGCTCTGTTCCCACTTCTTCCAAAAGTCTGTTCACATTATTTCAGTGCAAACTGGTCTCTTCAACCTCATTTCTTCCCTGACCCAGAGTTGACACTATTATTTGGTTGTACTTGGAGACACTGAGCTATTTGAGTGCAGAAACTGTGACTTCTATGTGTTTTGTGCCCATAAGCAGCAGGCTTTGAGCACAGTTGGGTAGAAAACACTCATGGTGGTCCCCCTAGCAGCAAGGCTTTCTTTCAGACCACACCAGCCTCCCACCACAGGAGGCTGTCAAGGAGGGAAACTGAAAGCTGTATTTCCTGGAGTAGCTGTGCCTGATTCAATCCTGCACTGGCGCCTGAAGGGAGTTCTGGGATGGTGGTAGTGGTGTGTGTGTGGGGTGGGGAGGTGTTCCTGGGAAAGATTCCTTCCTGTATGAGGCAGGAAGTTTCCATATTTCTCAATCTGTGCAAGTAAGAATGGAACAGATAGTTAGCAACCTCAGCACCAACCCCTGCCTCCTCCCAGACTTGAGCCACTGAACCAGAGAGTTCCTCCAGGCTGTTTGTAAGTCAGTGAGACCTCAGGAACAAGGCCTAGAAGCTCATAAACACACAGGGCTTTGTTTTGTTTTATTTCTGATTGCTTCATCAAGTCAGTGACCAACAATTAATGCTTTAGAGGAAGATAAAATTCTCTGATAATGGACCTACCCACTCATATAATCCTAGAAAATATGCCTTGCTGACCCCTCCAGGCAATTTGCTCATACCATGAAATATGAAATCGACACATGCATAACTGTGAATGTTATTAATGATCATAAAACCATCCAACTCCTCCGAAAATCCAAGCCTTATTTCCGACACAATTACCCCCTGCAGCAGACTAGTTATTCATAATGGAAAGATGTATTTCCTCTCCTTTGTTAAAAGTTACTAGCCATTAATTCTACTGAATGAGAGGCTTCTCATATCATGGAGAAGTTGAAGCTTTGCCCTGAGGGGATAGCTGCTCACAGAAAGCCCTCTGCTTGGGTCTGGAGATGTCCAGCCACAGCTTTTGCTAACCTGGGAGAGTTTTCTCTGTTGGTACCATTAAGATCCATCTGTAGGCGTTAGTTGGCAGCTTGGGTGGGTAGGACCTGGGACCGGTATGCTCTTGGGGAGTGGAGTGAGGCAACACATCAATCGTCACCCCAACCCAATATCTACTTGCATGCACTAATTAAAATAATAGGCAAAAAATGACTTGGTAAACTGTGGGAAATCCCCATTTTCTGACCAGACTCCACCTGTTCCCAGTGTTCTGGGAGTTCCTTCACCTGTAACTCCTCATCCTACCACTGCTCATGTTTTAATAGGAGCAACCAAATCCTTCCTGAATGACTCCGGCCCCCCTCCTCACTGTCGATTCAACCGGAGTCTGCATCTGGTTAAAGCTGGGCCAATCCAGATGTCTTTTCAAATATTTGAAAGCAGAACTAAGAGAGATCAGTTTCATTCTAGATTTCCTGGACATATAAACTCTAGAGAGGTAAATGGTGTATTTTCTGCAAAAGCCAGCATACAGACACAGAAAAAATGGATAAGTTGAACAGGAAGGGAAATAGGTGCAAGTTGGAGCAATGCAGCACCGTGGGGTTCTTCAGCCTATTCTAGTTCCTGCTGATAATCTAGCCCTGAGGTCTGGCTACTGCTCTGCCTTTCGTTTTAAGTAAACATCCCCAATCCTCATAACAAATGTCTTTCATTTTTAAAAATTTAAACTCATTTGAATAGGTTTCTGTGGTTTTCAAATAAAACATTGAATATGATGTACTAGTAAAAGTTTGCTAATAAATAACATTTAGTGCCAAGGGAGATTGCTTCTGTACAGATCAGGCTATAAAATTATGTAAACAGTGTAATATTAGTTATACAAAACAATGGATGAGTTAAAACCCCATCAAATCATGATTTGTGATCATTTCTAAGCAGTGGAGTTATAGGTGAGCTTTTGTTGTTGTTGTTGTGTCTTTTTGTCTCTATGCATTCTACGTATTTTCCCAAGAGTATTTATTAATATTATAATCATACAATAATATTTGCTTAAAAGTCAAAATATTTAATAAACTTTCCCTACTTCCAATCTCCCCCCCCCAAAAAATTTATAACGGAACAGTCAGTCCAAGTCCAAGTGTGCTCACCAATAAAATCTAACCATGTCTGGGAAACTTGGGAGGGGTCTTTTGATAGGAGATGTAGGCGCCTGCTAGGAGAGAGCTTACTTTGCACATGAGTCAAGCGTTCCAAGTCAGCCCACTGATGCAGCCTGGGCTTTCAAGTGAGAAGTAATTCCACATAGAGATGGGTGCCTTTCACTGAGACCTGCCCCAGCCAGGCTTTTGTGGCTCAGGTCACAGCAAGACAGTATAAATTTAAATGAAAAGGGTTCTTTCACTGAAAACTCAGGGTGTCAGAGGGGAATGAGCAGTCCTCAATCGAGGATCCTTTAACAGAGTGGAACAAGTCCAGGGGTAGAGGAACTCTCATTTTACTACTGACCACTGTACAGCTTTGACACCATGGGGTATCAGCATGGGTGTAGGCACAGGGGGGTTACACAGCAGTGCCCAGCACATGTGATGCCAATTTCTAACTAATGCAGTGGAGTGGGGGATCCCACAGAGTCTACAGTAATGTCCAGCAAGGGCAGCCATGACCAGTGAGTGTAGCAGGTCCAGTGGTTGAAGGACAAGGTACAGAAAGTAGAATAGGACTCAAGGAACAACTGTTGGTAGTTGATTGGATGGCTGAACGGAAAACTGAAAACTAAAGTTGCCCCAGAAATCCATAGTAGATAGCTAATGCCTCCTCAACTGGAATTTTGCCATATGGCCAGCCCTGCTAAAGAGAGGTTAAAAAAGCAAAACTTAAGGGGCTGGGATTGTGGCTCAGCGGTAGAGCGCTTGCCTCGCATGCGTGAGGCCCTGGGTTCGATCCTCAGCACCACATACAAAGCAATAAAATAAAGACATTGTGTCCATCAACAACTAAAAAAAAAAAAAAAAAAAGCAAAACTTAAACATTTTCATTTTTAATCTAGAATGAAAGGAAGAGAGTATTAGGAATGAGTACTGACTTCATAAAGGTGAATTTTTAAAAAATCAATATCAAATTAAATATATATAAATATTATGGAGAAAAATCTAGAAGCATTCTGCATTCAGTCTAGTTTCATAAAACCTGAGAGGAAACTATGTATCCCTATATCAAAAGATAGTAAATAAGAATTCATTTATATGTTTTAAAATAAAATTAAATGTCTAACATATGCATGTGTCATTCTTTAAAATTCCTCACAGTAACTGACCTTTTCTAATTTGTCAGCAGTGGCTCCCATTTTCTCTGGCAGATTAAGTAGACTTCCACCATATTCTTCTTTTGATTTTATTTTTGAAAATAGCTTTATTCTTTCAAAGATTCATATTCATTATAAGTATTTAGATCATACAGAAATGTCCAAAGAATAAAAGCTAAAGTTCACTTGTTAGGATGAACATCCTTCCAGACAACCCTCTATGTGCACCTATTAAAATATTGTACAAATGGGATCATGCTGTTCTGTTATTCTTTTTTTTTTTTTTTTTTGCGTCCAATTACACGTGTCATTCGCAAATTTCCATGTCATAAAATAAAGATACACTTCACCATTTAATGCATTCCATTTGGAAGTACCACAATTTCTTTAACCAGTGATTTAACCCTATTTATGAATATCCATTTTTCACTATTATAAACAAAGCTGAGACAGTAGTCCTTGTCTTTATATCTTTGTATGCCTTGGCACTTATTGTCTTGGGGAAAATTACAAGAAGCAGGATTGCTGGGTCAAAGGTATATGCATTTAAAATGATCGTCCTTACCATCCCTGTGGACTCCAGAGAGGCTAGATCAATTGATGTCACCACCAGGGAAGCATAAAAGGGCCACGCTCCAGACTCTCACCACTCCAAGGCTTTGTCATTCTTCTCTTTCCTAGAGTTAAACTTCTGAAGATTTCTCTTCATTCATCTTTTTTATACTATACCCCCTCTTTTTTTGGTAGGTGCTTTTTTACATAGGCTTCATGCTGAGTTTTTTTCTACTTATCTATAATTGAGGGCAGTTCTATTCAGGTTTGCCATTTGCTTAAATATAGTATGCATGAAATTTCCTTGATTCCTTTCCTTGTTTTGGTTCCTATTTGGATCTTTTAGAATTTGAGTGGCTAGAGTCTAATCAGGGTTTTCCCCCTACTAATTTGTTCATTCACCAGAAACATTTGGTGATAGAATAGAATCTTAATTTCCCTCTAAACTGTCACCATTCCTCCCACCTGGCCAACTTGGCCAACTTGGGAGAGTCTGGGTTTTGTCTTGTTTTCCCACTTCTAAATAGGTGGAACACTTTGGTGACAAGTTGGGTGAGTGACACCCTGCAGTTCATCAAAAGAATATGCTTCTCTTAAAAAAAGGAAAAGAAAAAGAGTAGTCTGGACACAGTGGCACGTGACTATAATTCCAGCTACTCAGGAGGCTGAGGCAGGAGGATCACAAGTCTGAGGCCAACCTTGGCAACTTAGCAAGACCCCGTATCAAAATAAAAAATAAGCAAATAGAATGGATCAATGTTGATAAACACAGGTAAAAATCTAGTTGCACCTATATCCTCCTGGCTAGTTAGATTCTATGTGGAAAGGGCCACCTTCTAGATTGTTGATATTCAAGCACTATACCTAAGTGGCCTCTCTGGAAGGGCTAAGTATGTCTTGACTTGACTAATCCACATATCAGAAGCGACATAATTTCTTTATTTTTTTCATGATCAAATTTTTTAAAAATATATTTTTATTTTAATTGATATATAGTAATTTATATATTTATGGGACACAGTGATATATGTGTATATATATCAAATATATATACACATATCTATCTATCTATATCTATATATAAATATATAGTGCAATGATAAGACCAGGATCATTGGCATATCTATCACCTCAGACATACATCATTTCTTTGTGTTGGGAGCAATCATAATCCTCTCTCTTAGCTATTTTGAAATATTCAATTAATCATCATCAACCACAGTTACCTTACTTACTGTGTTAGAGAACATGAGAAGTCATTCCTCCTATCCAACTATACCCCTGAACTCATTAACTAATTTTTCCCACCCTTCCCAGGCTCTGGTGACCACTATTCTACTCTCTACTTCTTCAAGATCAATTTTTAAAGCCACACATAGTGAAAGCATGCAGTATTTGGGAGGTGACAAGAGTTCTATCTGACCCAGTCACAGGAAGATGCAGAGGCTTGTCAGCTGGTCTAGAACCACACCTTGATGAACAAGATGTTACACTTGATTGCCACATAGAGTTGTATGTGACTGCACTACACATACATATTCCCTGCCCATGGACCACTCTTTCTGATTGGAAAGGCCTCAGGGCAGCTGGGGAGGTCTCCTCATTCAGAAAGCTATCAATTTGCAGGTGATGGGACCAGGATTGTCAGAAGACCATCTAGGTATTATCCATGAGAACTATGAATGAAAAAGAGTCTCCTGTTCAGAATCAGAGCCCCAAGAGGCTAGCAGAGCATCTCTGTATAGAAAGATTTGGTTTTTGTTTTTTGTTTTAGTTGTAGATGGACACAATATCTTTATTTTATTTATTTATTTTTTTATGTGGTGCTGAGGATCAAACCCAGTGCCTCATGCATGCGAGGCAGGCGCTCTACCACTGAGCCACAATCCCAGCCCCAGATTTGTTGTTTTTGTCTGTGTTTTGTTTTATGTTTTTTCAGAGTTGGGCATTGAACTCAGGGCCTCATACATGCTAGGCAAGCATCTCTACCACTGAGCTACATCCCCAGTCTCATAGTTTGTGTTTTAGGAATTCTATCTCCCATTTCTTTAAGAAATTACAGATGGCCAAGTCCACACCAAGACCAAGGTCCTGGACTGAATTCAGTAATATTCTTCAACCTTCTACCTTTGTATTTGTTTTCAATTACTGTTGTGACAAATTACCACAAATTTGAGGGCTTAAGGCATATCTATTTATTATCTCACAGGTTGCAGAATGAGAATTGGACATGGTCTCACCTGTCTGCAAACAAAGTGTGAGTAGGGCTTTCAGGTTCCTTACTGAAGGCTCTGGGGCAGGACCCTTACCAGCTTATGCAGGGTGTTGGCAGAGAGCAATTGCATGTGATTGTAGAACAGGGGTCCACTTTTCCTTAGTGACTCCTGGTGAAAGAAAGGTCTTTCTCAGCTTTTAGAAACTGCTCACAACCCTGGGCACAGCCCTTTCCCCTCTTCATCTTTAAAGCCAGCAACAGAGGGTCGAGTCCTTCATATGCCTTATCTATCCTGCTGCTTCTCTATCTCACTCTCTTCCTCGTCCCTTCCTCCCTTGTTCTCTCCCTATCTCTCTTTCCTCAACTAGAAATATTTTTCTGCCTCTAGGGACCTGCTAAAGTTTGAATCTTGAAGGCCCTCCAAAGGCCCATGTGTGTTGAAGTCTTGGTTGACAGCCTGTGCTGCTGCTGGGAGGTGGTGGAACCTTTAAGAGGTGGGGCCTAGAGGGAGAAAGTTAGGTCGCTGAGGAAATGACCTTGAAGGGGTATTGGGATCCTGGCTCTTTTCTTCTCTCTTTGCCTTTCAGCTCCATGAGGTAAGCAATTTCTTCTGCTTCATGCTTCTGCCATGATGTTCTGCCTCATCACAGGCCCAAAAGCATCAGAGCCAAATGATTATTGATTAACCTCTGAAACTGAGCTAAAATAAACCTTTCTTCCTTACAAGTTATCTCAGGTGTTTTGTCACAGTGATGCAAAGCTGACTAACATAGAACCCATGTGATTATTATAATGAACCCATCTGAATAATTCAGGATAAACTTTTCTATTTTAAGATGAACAGCCTTAAGTACATCTGCGAAGTCCCTCTTGCCATGTAACTTAACATATTCACTGTTACAGGCATGAGGTATGGGCATCTTTGGAGGTTATTATTCAGCATACCATAATCTTTTTTGGCCAGGATTCATCCAAGAGTAAGAGTCCCCCCAGAGATCAGCCCAAAGAAGGCAGACTATTTCCTCCTCTCCATCCCCTCTGCACATACACCCATCTCCCTGGGACCAGTTGGCTCAGACCTCTCAGCTGAAAACCTGCCCAGACTCATGCCACAATGTATCACCATCAAGGCGAGGCTGAGCACCTGGCACAACATTCTCCCTCTGGAGAGCTGGGGATAAGGCTGGTACTTTCACCCTGAGCCCTGAGCTTCCCAGTTTGTCTGCTCACTGCTGTTTCCTGAAACTGAGCCAGTATGCCAAGGAAGATCTCAAGGACTTTGGGCTTTAATCCAATATGCCCATAAGCAGAAGCCCTTGCTTTCTCTTTATAGAAGACCATTAGAGGCTGGAGTTAAAGTTCCAGTGGAATTATAAATATCATAATGGTATTATAGCCAAGGACCCAGGAATGCTAGAATACTCTCCTGCCAATCATCCCCTGCCCCTGGGATCCCATATAAGGAAGAGTAGCAGGATGATAATTTTTGAATGCTATTTTTTACTAGCCTTGTTGGTGGCTGACACTCACATGCAGAAACTGATGAAAGAATGATTGTATCAGATGGCTGGGGTCTTAGGCAGGTCTCCCAGTTCCCTTCCTCTTGAATCTAAATCTGGGGGCACCACATGTACTACATGTGCCAAGGGAGTAATCAAGCACCAAACTAACTTCTTCACTTAACAGCATATTGAGGAACAGAGAGACATGGCTGGCCTAGTGCTGAGGTGGAAACCTGGCCTGACTCTGTTCACCACAGGAAGCAAAAGCACACTAGGCCCCAAAGACCAAGACCTTCCTAGGACCACGGTAGGAAGCAGAAGAGGAATTGAAATCAGGCTGGATATCTTTAAAGTGTGGTAACTTGATGGCTTGCTAGTAAAATGTTTTCAGTATTCTGGACTCTGACCTATGAGATTAGCAACTATTCTACCTTTGAGTAAGACAGGGAGCTAGGAAGGAGGGAGAAAGAGGCCATGCTGGTGCCTAAAGAGAAGATGGTGGTGTGCCTTCCTTTACTTCTAGTCTCTACCCAGTGACTGCCCCCAGATTTATGGGGATGGTGGGGTATGAGAATGCTTGGTGTCCCCATGCTTGTGAGCCCAGGCACCTTGGCCAATCAGATGCCAGGGTCTGTGTGACATAGCTGACCACACCCACCAATGGAGGAACACATCACCCAGAGTGTCCACTTAGTCAGAGATTTGCAATCGTATAGCCCCTTTTGAGACCTCCCATTCTGCAATGCTGGGTTGGGGCTGCTCCCTAGAATGTCAAGGGTGTCCCAAATTCCTGAGATTCACCAACTCTGCCAAAACTTCTGTTCTGAGATCTTTCTGGCCTGGGTTTGGGGAACACAGATAGTTTCCTGTGTTCAATGAATTTCAAGACTCTCTCTAGGAGGTTTTCACTGATATCAACGTCTGATATCAGTGCAATCCCACCTAGGGTTTCCCTGCCTGCCCCATTCTGTTCTGAAACCATTTTTTATTGGTCTGTATCCCCTCAAAACTGTGAATTCCTTTAAAGTCAGGGACTGTCTTCCCACTAGCCTAGCATAGGGTGTCACACAGTAAGAACTTAGCTGGTAGCTGTTGGTGAATTCTAAACGACTGAAATGCCTCCCTACCCTGACCTCACCTCCAGGTAGCATTCCTGGAACAGGCTGCATAAACACTTTTCTACATAAACACTGTGGCCTCAGCTCCCAGAGAACTTTTCTTCTACAGCTGAAACTGGCTATCAGTGTGAGCAAAAAACCCCTGGTGAGAAGCCTCTGGACGGAATCAATAGCCATCATGGCCTCCAAAGACCCTAGGAGCAGCAACCATTATCACCATCCAGATAGACCTTGCTAATCTCAAGCTTCCCAGGCTTGGCCTCTTAGAATAGCCTTTGTCATAGTCTGCATAGAGAGTCTTTGGCAAGCTCTCGACACACAATCAGATTCAGTCATACTGTGCTTCCAGATTGGAACTCTCTTGGACTTACTCAACCAAAGGAGGGAGATTTCATGTTTCTTCAAATTGCTGAAGTGACTGATCCCAGACCTTGGAATGCTTGGCCAGCCTGTTAATCAGATCTTCTGGCACTGTGCAGCCATCCACCTGCTTGACCTCCCTTGCCTTACCCTTCTGATGCCACTCAGTCCCTTTACCCAAGAAAGAATAAGGATGGAATCCAGTGCTTTGTAGCATGCATTTTAAAAAGTAGGGGAAGAGATGTAAAGATTCCTTGGAGAGAGCCAAGCCTGACCTGCTCAGCAGTGAATTTTACCCAAACTCATTACTTCATGGAAGTTCATTGACCATCTAGTTAGTTTGTGCTTCACCCCAAGCAAATCCCTCCCTGGCATTTATCTTATTCCAAGGACTAAGTTAGACCCATAGGTATGTGTTTCTGATCAAATCAGCCCTGCAGATGAAAGGAGTGTCTTGGTGACAAGGCCCAGCCAGATGACAAATTCTCAGGTCCTTACTGGCACACAATGCTGGGCTGGGAGGGAGGAAGTAGAATGGCAAAAAATACAGAAAGCCTCTGCCTGTATTCTACTTTTAATCTGCCTTCTCTACTCTCCAACTGAGTAGCAGTTCATCATCTGCTTAAACTGAAATCTTATGTCCTTGGCTTTGTTTGTTCCTATCTTCTTACTTTACTCACTAAGGAAATTGGGTGAAAGGGACTTGGCTACCAGAGACGTTTAAGCAAACAAGTGACAGGATCAGAGTTGCTCTGTAGTAAAACTATGTGGCAGCAGAGAATGAAGGAAACCAGCATGGAGTATTGTCTAGGTTAGATAAGGGTCTACACGTAAATGGAAGGGTGTAGACACAGGATGCTGCTGAGGTCACAATAAGCACAAAATATTGTGGAAGGAGAATTGCTGGATATAGGAAAGGATCAGATATGAAATTTAGGACAGGGAACAATCAAGGAAAGCACCAAGAATAACAACCTGGAAATCAGGGACTGTGGTGGTACCATTAACAAAATTCCTGAGCACAGGAAATATGTTTCCAGGAGATCATTTTGAGATCATCTATGATACATTGAGTTTGAGGTGTAGGGTAGAATGCCCAGATGCTGCTGTCTAGGGAGCAGTCAGTAATACTAACATCAGTTTGGAAGAGGGGAGGGTTGTAGTTATAGCTACAGGAATTATTTGCATAGAGTGAAGAGTTGAAGGCATAGAAGTGAATGAAACCTTCAAGGGAAGAATTCTCAGGTTGCTCCCCATGCCTGCAATGTTTTCTCTCATATCTCTGCTCCAGTGGGGTGCAAAACAACCTCAAACTTAGTGGCTTAGAATCACAACCACTTTTTAGTGTGAACTCTCATGGATTTGAAGATTCACTGGGCTCAGCATGTCTCAGGTACACCATGCGCTGCAAAATTACGTTTTGGTCAGTGACGGGCCATGTACACTATGGTGGACCCATAAGATTATATTACTTAGTGATGTCATAGCCATCTTTATGTAAGCACACTCTCTGATGTTCACACAATGATAACATAGACTATTGACAAGTTTCTCAAACCTGTCCCTATCAGAAAGCCATGTATGACTAAGGTTATAATCAGACAAATGCATAGGACTGAAACAAGCTAACAATCTAAATGCTTCTCCCTTACATGTCTAGAGCCCAGGCTAGGAAGAACACAAAGGGCAGGAACTGGAACAGCTGGGGCTCCTCAGGCCTGTCTCTGCCTTGCCCCAGCCTTGTTTTTCCAGTATAATGGCCCAGGTATTCAGGGTAGCCAGACTTCTTGCATGGCAGTTCCAAAAGTTTATGTCTCAAGTGAGAGAGAGCAGGAAGAACTCTCATCATCGTTGTGACCTAACCTCAGGAGTCACACAGCATTACTTCTGTACACTCTATCCATCAAAGTAGTTAAAAAGGCCCACTCAGGTTCAAGGGGAGGGGATACAGTCCCCACCTCTTCATGGGTGAGTAGAAAGGTTCTACAAGATATCATTTCAGTCCTGGGCAGATCTGCCTTCCCAGCTGGGCGCGGTGGTGCAAGCCTGTAATCCCAGCACTTAGGGAGGCTGAGACAGGAGAATCGTGAATTCAAAGCCAGCCTCAGCAATGCAAGGCGCTAAGCAACTCAGTGAGACCCTGTCTCTACATAAAACACAAAATAGGGCTGGGGATGTGGCTCAGTGGTCAAGTGTCCCTGAGTTCAATCTCCAGTACCCCCCCCAAAAAAAAAATTGCCTTCCCTTCCAAAACTCAGCGCCAAAAACCTCCCCAATTTATTTTGTTTGGTGTAACTCTTGCCTTTCAGGAGCTGTTCAGTGTTTTCTACCTCTATACAACATTTAGCACTATAAACCTGTTAGTCTGGTTATGTATGGAGGCATCTGTCTAAACCGTAAGGCTCTGTAAGCCAAATCTTGTGTCTTGTTCTGTTTTGGTTAAGCATAAAATAGCAGGTGGGCTTTAATTTCAAAACAAGAGAGGAGAGTTGGGTACAACCTTGGTGAAAACCTATGTTTGAGACACAAGTAGCAAAACGGCTAATAAAGGAGTATTTGAGGGGAGCTCTTTCAAAACCAAACTAATAGTTTTGGCAAAAATAGAAATGGGTATAGTAATGATGGTTGATTGAGAGGGTCATTACTGCCCCTGGTGCAGGTATGAAGACACAAATAATGTGACTCTATCTGATTTGAAACCAGAGAAATGGAAAAACTGAGCTCTGTATATGTACTATGACTTGAAATGCATTTAAATAAAGTAATTAAATTTAAAAAAAAATATTGTGGATTTTTCCTGCCTATTAAAATTGTCACTGAATAAAGCTAATCATGTCTACCATAATTAGAAACATCTGAAAACTCCACAATTAATATTTTATAAAAAATAGCATCTGGGTCTGGGGCTGCGGCTCAGTGGTAGAGCACTTGCCTAGCACGTGTGAGGCACTGGGTTCAACCCTCAGCACCATATACAAATAAATTTTAAAAAAATGATGAAAAAAAAAAGAAAATAAATAGCATCTGAACAATTTACTTATCTTCACAATAGGAAATTTCTGAACAGTTAAACCTCAGAATTTTTAAAAAATTTTTTTTAGTTGTTGATGGACCTTTATTTTATTCATTTATTTATATGTGGTGCTGAGAATCGAACCCAGTGCCTCACACATGCTAGGCAAGTGCTCTGCCACTGAGCCACAATCCCAGCCCAAACCTCAGAAGAATTTTAACCATAAACTAGCACCAAAGCTTGCAAGGGTTTTTTTTTTCCCCATCCAAACGTGCTATGATAAGGCCTACCATGATCAAATTCAGCAGTAACCAAATAGTCTTAAAACAAAACAGATACCATTTTATGCCTATCAAATTGGGAAAGCTTTTAAGTATATTTGTAAAATGGCCTGATGCCACCAAATGGACATTTGGCACTGTGACACAGGGAGAGTTGGTCAGACCTTATGGAAGACAATGGCCTTTGAAGAGTTCATTCCTTTTCATGTAGTAATTCCACCCCTAGCAATTTATTCCAAAGAAATAATCTTGGGTAGGGCAAAAATTCTTACTGAGAATGCTCAACAAAGTCTGTTATGATAGCAAAATTCTGGTAACAACTCTATGTTCAAGCAGAGGTTGATAAATAGATATTGATTAATTCACTTGCTGAAACATTATGAAATCATTAAAAAATATGTTTTTGAAAACCATTTGTTGGTGTGAGAGCATACTCACAGTATGATGTTCTCTGGAAATAAAACATTATAAACTGCATAAGTTGTTGGAGGTAGTATGATCCTAATTTTGCTCTACAATTAAAAGTATATAAAGATTAAAAGTAAATCTCACAAAATGTTAATAGTAGTTATGTCTGAGTGATAGAAGTTTGGGCTATTTAATTTTTTTCTCTATGCTCTTCAACCTTTTCTTTATTTTTCACAATAAGCATGTATTACCTTTGTAACCAGGAGAAAGAATATGCTTTTTTGAAAAGACCCAGCAATTGCTTCTGCAACTTGCTAGGGGATTAACAAAACAGAGAAAAGCTTTTTCTGGAAAAGAAATTAAATAATTTATGATAAAGTTCTTGGTACAGAATAACTCACACTTTCAAAAAATGTAACACTCAAGAAAATAGCCTGGACACACACAAGTGCTATCTCTGAGGTGTGAAATTTCACACATGCCAAGGCCTGTGAGCTTCCCGAGGAGCATTTCCTTTAAGGGCACAGGGAAGCTTGTAGTCCTCGAGCTGTAACTAAGACAGACTCTAGTGGGCAGCAGGAATGCTGGGCTGTGCCTTTCTGGTTTTGCCTTGGACTTCCTGGGTAACAAGGAACAAGTCCACTAACCTCTTTGAGCTCCTCAAGGTCCTCTGACATGGAAATCCACTAGCATCAATAGGGTGCCTGAGGGCAAAGTGCAAGAAAGTAAAAGCCACAGATAAAATGGTTTCAGACAAAAGCTCAGGCTAAGGGAAAAGGGACACCACACACCTCTCTCCAGCTGGTCTGTGGAGGCCCCTGGGCAAGGATCTTCCCAGGGTTCTGTCTTTTCATTTGTGACACAGCTTTAGGAATCAAGGAACAGACAAACTTTCTGCACAGGCAGATGGAGTCGCCTGGGACCCACCACTGCTCCTCTATTGCAGGAACTAGTTACCATCACATCACAGAGCTGACTGCCCTGGGCAGAACATCAGGTAATAGTGACACTTGTAAAACCAAACTTTCCTGTGGACACTGGATGCCAGCCCTCAGGGCATACATGGTCAGTATTCAGACCTTTTTCAACTTGCAAATGAGCCAGGAACTTAAATCTTGTTTGTGGAATGCCAGGTAAACCATGTTCTAAATGTCACATAGATACGGCACATGGTAGGTACTCAATAAGTATTTGATGGCTGGTGATGGTCAAGTGGAGGTCAAGGTCTAGCTTCTAGAAGCGTATTAAACCAAATATAGCTAAAATCTGCATGGAAATGATTTTGCTTAATACTAGCAATTAAAAAAATAGAAGACCATCTGTAGCATTAAACAGTTGAAAAATTTGTCTTAAATATATCTATCTTAACATGTTTGTTGAGAAGCAAACAGACCGAACTAGAAGAAGATGAGAATGTAGACTAACAGAGACTAAAGAGAAATGTAGACAGTTTCATGCAATTTAGAGATGAGTAACATTGAGTTTTTACTATTTTACTTTTCACATCCTTTATATCGATGTAACAGCACTTCCTTTTGGTTGCCAGCCAAGATGATGGGAATCATTTTGCAACAATCACAAGAGAAAAGAGGGAAAATGAGAAAAGGAAGAAAGCAGTGCCAATACACACTACGATAGTACAGAGTCGCAGGGCTTGCTGCCAACACAGCTGGGGAGCAATCCAGCCAGGACCAGCACACAGATCTAAGGGTAGCACCTGGCTCAGCCACTCACAGATCTGTGACTTAAGATCAGAGACATCCCTCTCTGAGCTTCAGCCACCCAAGCACAAAAGTTCCTATTCCGTAGGGCCATCCAGAGGGGTAACTAAGATCATGTGTTTAAGCACTCGTACTACTAACACATAATATAGTCAGCCCTCAGTATGTGGGAGATTGGTTCTAGTACCCACCATGGACACCAAAATTCATGGATGCGCAAGTTCTTTATATAAGATGAATAGTATTTATATATAACCTATGCACATCCTCCCATATGGATCAAATCATCTCTTGATTGCTTATAATACCCAACACAATGCAAATGCTATGTAAATAGTTGTTGTACTGTATTTTCTAGGGAACGATGACAAGAAAAAAAGTCTGTACATCTTCAGTGCAGACACAATTTTTAAAAAATATTTTCCATCTGCAGATGGTTCAACTTGCAGATGAAGAAACTCTGGATATATAGGACCAACTATAAGTGCTAAATAACAGTTGTTACTAGTATTAGAAATACTTTCCTTTTCCTCTAAACTCCAAGTTTCAGGAGGATAGGACCCGTGTGTCCATCTTGCTCACTACTGTGCACCCAGCGTGTAGCAGGCCTGACCTGTGGCAGAAGCTTCAGTAAATACCTCGAGGGCAGAGTCTATACAATCTCATTGTTCTCTGTGGTCTGGCAACAAGTTTTGATTTTGTTGCCTCTATACTGTTTTTTTTTTTTTAAATTCTCAAGTGTTTTATAATAAATTATAGAGATAATGTCATTTCCTAAAATATGTCTGCATGCTTCTCTACAAAATAAGGACATTTTCCTTGACAACTATAATACAATTATTGTACCAAACAAGATTAGTAATTTCTAAATATCATATAATACCAAGTCTATATTCAGATTTCTTAATTATTTCCCCAACATCCTATTACAGTTCATTTCTTCACATCAGGATAAAATAAAGGATCAAAATTACATTTGATTATGAGCTCTTTTAAGTCTCTTTTGATCTAGAAATAGCACCCCTACTCCTTTTTGTTTTCAATGATATTGACTTATTAAACATACTGTGCAATGTCCCACTTTTTCAATTTGCCCAATTACTTCGTTGAAGTGACACCTAACATTCTTCTGTCTCTCCTGTATTTCCCATGAGAAGGAAGCTAACTCTAAAGTCTTAAAATAATTCAGGTTTCATCATTTTATCCTCATAGTTGGTGCTGTGTCTTTAGCACTGGATCACACCAGGATGGGTATCAGGTCAGGTTGGCCTATCTAAGTGACACTAGGGTTGTTCACTGGGTTAAAGTGGTGATGGCTAACAAAGTAAGTCCCCCTCAACCGTGGAACTAGCAAAAAACTGTGGGGTGATCATTGGTAACTTGTATATATGTAACTCACCATCAACCTCTCACTGGGTGGTCTTTATGTGAATCAATTATCCCATGGCAATTATAAAAATGGTAATTTTCCATTTCTGTCATTCCTACTTCATTTCTTGGCATGTATGCTTCTGTAACAAAGAGCTTTCACTCATCAGCTGGGCTTATTTGGTTACCCAGAAATACATAACTCCTAGTGAAAATACAGGATGTGTAGGCAAAATTCTTTCCCTTTAATAACCCATTTTTGAAATAATTTTTTGGTAAATAGAGGCATACTTTAAACACGGGAAGCAAAGCAAAGCTTGTGAAAGGGTTTATCAGTTGTCTTCTGGCCCCAGTCATTGTCTTTGCATTAGCCTGGAAGGGGTTGGGAACAGGAGAGGGTGACCACTGCCAGAATCTTAGTGGAAATCACATTTCTCATCTAATCCTCAGATGCCCTAGGATCAGGTTGGCTGATCCTAAATTTTTAAAGTTGCCATTGAGCCTCAGCTGATCCTGATTATGTAATTTATGAGTTTGGTGCTCATCTCTGCTCTGGTTCTAAGTATCTCACAACACGATTTTTCCAGTGCTTCCTTAGGAAGAATATTTATTCCACAAGCTGGAGGAATACAGTTTCACTTATTTTTCTCTTTGGCTAAAGTTTTTATTTTAGGCATTCCAATGAGAACTCTTAATTCCAAAGCCTCAAATCAGAGTAAATAGCTCCCCTCCTGCCCACTGACTACACCATTTACATGTGGCTGGGCGGCTAGCATAAAATCTTGACTCAGTCCAGCCAAGCAACACAAACTGCACTGAGCTCTTCAATATGTCCTCATAAATCCAGCCCTGCTCATTGCTGCTTCTTTCTCTTAGCTCCCTCGGCTTCCCCGCATCTCGAGGTTCCCCCTAATGAGCTCAGCACGGCCTAGCCTGCTGCTCCCTTCCTGAAATCAGATGCAGATCGTCCTACCCTCTCTTTGACCCCTTTGCCGCCAGGCTGCAACATAAGCTCCCGTCTAATTGCTGCTCTGCCTCTCTCAGCAGAACTTGACCTCTTTCGGGTCCCTCTCTTAAAGCAACTGTCTGTGTTTTTCATTATGTTTGCCAAGATGTATTAGTTTGAACTTTTCCCGGACGAAGCTCATTTTGCTACTTTTTCTTCAAACCTCTGAGCGGCAGGTTCAAGAATGCAGCCTTTGGTGGGAGGAGGGGTTTAGTCTAAGAGTCTTCAGCCGGGACAGTGGAGTCAATCATACCATCCTACTAGAACTGCATGAGAACTGCCTCTTTAAGAAATGGCCAGACCCTGGTTCCAACTTCAAACCTCAGTTGGGAGTTCAAGCCGCAATGTGAACACACAGCCGTGCCCGGAGCACTGCCCAGCTTCTCCGTTGACTTTCTCCTACCACCAGCCTGTCATCCTCAAACCATCCCACGCAAACCCAAATATGTCCTCTTTAAACATTGAAGTCTTTGAGCCTCCACCCTGAAAAAGGAAGTTGAAAGCCAAGTTCCGGGTACTCTCAGCTTCTGTAGTCTGACCAGTGACCTGGCAGGCAGCAGCACCTCCGCAGCCCGCCTTGGACCAACACGACGCCAGTGAGAATTCCTTGCCATCATTGTGAGGATGTCACCCGTGCCTCAGCGAATCCTTTCCCTTAGGAAAAAAAAACTGCTCACGAGACAGGGAGAGGAAACAGGGAAATGTAGTGATAAGAATGCTAATCAGAATGAAGGGAGTTTTCCAGCATTGAAGCTTTGCAAGCCAAAAAAAGAAAAAAAAATGTCATCTATAAAAAGCGCTGGAAAGCTTTTTCTTGCAGCCTGGGGTCTTTGCCAGGGGACAGATTTCCTCCCTCAACTCAGTTTCTTCCAAGCCCTTTTCTTGTATGTTCTCCTTTATTTTTTCTCCTTTCTTCTTTCTTTTCCCTTTTAACTGAGCCCCACTCTGTCTGGGAAGCAATCTGCAGGGAGCAGAAGAGCCTGCACTGGGCAGGCCCTGGAGGACATGCAGAGATCTCCCTTGCTGAGGGGCACACTGCACCGTTCGGGGTTGCAGCAGGGAGACCCCACTCCTCAGCCTGGTGGGGTCCTACAGAAATCAGATCCAGAGCTCCCTGCTGCTTTCTTTGTCACCTCCCAGGCTGTTTCTTAACCTTCACTTTCTTCTCCTGGCCTCTCCTCCAGCACAAACCCTTTCCTTTGGTGGCAAGATGACTAAGGGCATCTGCCAGGCTTGAGGCTGACTCTTCACACAGGCTCCCTGCACTTGCTCTTGACAAGGCTTGTCTGTGTGGCTCAGCAACTCCAAAGATGGCCTTCCCTTGGTTGTCCAGATACATGACCCCAACGTCTTTGTAAATAAAATGCAATAATCTCAAGAGGCTAGCCTGCTGTGGAGAGAGGAATAAATAAATCAATATGTAAATAAATCCACAGGAGCAGGGAGACGTACAGGGACTTTACAAAACTGTGATAAAACATTTTAGAAGATGGATGTTGCTGTATTTCTGGTGAACTCTGATTGAAGGACCATGATTCCAGCCGTGGGCTGTGGGAGAGAAAGTGAGGCGTGACGGAAATTCCCTCCTGGATTGATTTGACTTAAATATATTCCAGGAGCTGATCTAATTGCTGCTTTGGTCTCGGGATTTGATTTTCCTTCTCTCAATTCCCTGCATTTCAAATCGTTTTTGTTAAGGGGCCCTGAGCCGCCCTCAGTCCTATTGACTCTCTTTTTGGATTCATGGCCATCTCTTCTGAAAACACAGTGCTGGGAATTCTGCCCTTGATTCAAGGAAAAACCAGACAGGCCCTACCTGGGAAGGAAGAGCATGTTGGTAACTTCCAAGAGAAAAGGTAGTTCTTCTCATTCTGAATTGGAAATTTAGGTGGCAGGCTCTTACTGTTCACACAGACTCAGAGCCATATGGCTTCTGGGGTGGAGTCCAGGGGAAGGTGGGAGAATTTCCAGTCTTGTGGGTCCTTGTGCTTTGTTGGTCAGCATGGAAGGCCACAGTCTCCAGTCTGACCCCATGTTCCTGTCTCTAATTCACAGCCTTCTATTTCTTCCCTAATGCCAGTCTCCTCTGCTTGACTTCCTGATTCATATTCTCTCTTTTGTAAAAATATACTTTTTTTAGTTGTAGATGGACACAATACCTTTATTTTATTTATTTATTTTTATGTGATGCTGAGGATCGAACCCAGTGCCTCACACATGCTAGGCAAGCGCTCTACCACTGAGCTACAACTCTAGCCCCTCTCTCTGACTCTTCTAATACATCTGCCTTTTCCTTCTCCTTCTCTGGAAAGTTCAAGCAAATACAAAAGTAGAGAGAAGAGTAAAACGATGTCCATATACCCTTCTTTCATTCCAGCAATGATCAATTCATAGCCAGTCTTGTTTCAATTACACGTTCACTGCTTCTATGATCTCTCCTCAACTCTCTTTACCGGCATGAATTTTTTTTTTTTTTTTTTTTGGTAAAAAGGATTGAACCTAGAGGTTCTTTACCACTGAGCTATATCACCAGCCCTACATATATATATGTGTGTGTGTGTGAGATAAGGTCTCACTAAGTTGGTGAGGTTGATCCTCCTATCTCAGCCTCCTGAATTGCTAGGATTGCTAGGATTGCGAGGATTGCTAGTATGCGCCACTTGCCTGGCTACCTGCATGATTTTAAAGCAAACTTTAGTCAGGCATGGTGTTGCACATCTGTAATCCCAGCAACTCAGGAGGCTGAGGCAGAAGGATAGTAAGTTCAAAGCCAGTCTCTGCAAAAGCGAGGCACTAAGCAACTCAGTGAGACTCTCTCTTTAAATAAAATACAAAATAGGCCTGGGGATATGGCTCAGTGGTCGAGTGTCCCTGAGTTCAATCCCTGGTACCCCACCCCCAAAAAGCAAACTTCAGAATATCGCTTAGTCCATAATTCATTTAGTATCTATCTTCAAAAGATAAGACCTCTCTTTTGGATATAACGGTTCCATTATTATACTTAACAATAACGGTAATTTCTAACGTCTCCAAATATCTGATCACTATTAAAATTTCTTCATTGTCTCAACTAATTTTTTTATATTTGTTCAAGTCAGAATCCAAATTAAGTCCATATATTGTCATTGATTCATGCAGCTCTGTAGGTTGTGTCTCTACTTACAGTAAAAAAGTGGAGTATTTGAACCCATAGCCTGAATTTAATTGATCACTTTCTTGTGATGTTATTTAATATGTCCCTCTGTACTCTGATTTTTCTTTAAATTGGTAGTTAGATGAAGAGCTTCATTGAATTTAAATTCTGCATTGTTTTTGTTTTCATAAGAATACTTCATAGATGGTGCTGTGTTCTACCATCCGGAAGAAATGCCTGTATTTCTTTTTGCGATATTAGCAGCTATTGAGTGTCATTGTCTAGATCTACTATTTCATCAAGTGTCGCAAAATAGGTACATTCTAATTCTATTAATCTATCTTTATTTCATACCTATATTGCTTCTATAAAGGGACATTTCCTTCCTTGATCAACTGATCACCATAGGTCATTCATCCCTTGGAGGTCTCCAACCATACATTTAGAATATAAAAGTGAATTGACTGGACACTTGTAGCCAGAGTCTCCTGGACTTCAGTGTAAATTGCACAGGATGAAACTGCCTTTTTCCCTTGGCTATCTGTGTTTATTTTTTTCAAAGGTATTTCAAAATCCATTTGAAGCCTTAATATTGGCCCTGCCTCAGTTTCCATAGGTTCTATATTTGCCAATGGGAAAATATAGATTTGTTTGAATAATTCAGAAAAAATTCCACTCAGTTGTTCCAGAGTCCACACCTCAAGAGTTCAGAGCTGGGCCTTACACAAGGTCCCAGTGTCTCATCATACCTGGTACTCAAGCTATGAACCTATACTTCCTGAGCTGTCCTGCTGTCTGCACGATATGAAGACCTGTCCTCACTTTCTAAGGTACTCAGTCATGTCTCCAAGGAGGGGAAAGACATAGAACCTTCTATGTAGAGAAGCCTTCACCAGCTAAGGACAAGGGTGAGGCCAGGGTCCAGCTGCTCACTTTGTGCCACCAGCCTTGCCCACTGACCATGAAGGCTCCAGTGTCAGAGGCCCTACTGCTCACATGTGCTCTGAAGAGAGTCCTGCTACCCAGGTTTCTGGTGGTGCTGCTGCCCAGCAATGGAGACATGTAGGCTGCAGCTGAAGAGTTACCCATTTTATCACACCAACAGAGGCTTGCTGGCTCACACCTGATGGAGGATCCCAGAGGTGAACCTTCCCACACAAGCTATCAGTAGCCTGCTTCAGGGTTCTTGGGAATGCAGGAAACCCATCCAAGTAAATAACATTAAGGACTTAGGGCCCTTGATCAGTGCCAGGCCAACTGGCTACACCAACAAGAACTCCTAGGAGTAAGCCCAAGATCTGGCTTGGATTGTAGCCACAACCTCAAAAGCCTGCTGGCTCCTGGCTGCATCTGCTATCTAGCTCCGTCTGGGACCAGGGTTGCCTCATGGGGTGTATGAGGAGAAGCAAGGGCAGGAGTATAGCAGCCTCTCTACTTTTTGTCCTGAGCAGCCAGCTGCAGAGAGAATGCCATGAGGGGTATAGAGTTGGGCATCACCTGCCTTTGGCTGCCACAGTGAAGCTTGAAACCTACTTTTTTCCCCCAGTACCACCATTGAACCCAGGGCCTTGCCCATGCTACGGCAAGTGCTCTACCACTGAGCTACATTCCCAGCCCCCACAGGGAATGTTGGCACATGGGAATCCAGTTGCGTGGGCTGTGTCTACATACAAGAAATATGGGGAGAGAAACTAAACAGCTCCATTGACGCCTTTTACTTGCCACCTCAGAGTCCTCTCTGAGCCAGAATATTTTGGCTTCTTACCAAAATGCAAGGGGATTTTGGTTCAAATATATCGTCATTCCAAATTTGTGAGCCACACTGTGGTTCAACAGGCCCAATCTGGCTTGAGTTGTTCTGAGTGAAAGCAGTAGTATATGCTGAGCACCCACAACAGAGTGGTGGAGAGTGGGGATGGGACCTGTCCCCTCTAAAATACTCTGAGTCTTACCTGTGGAGTTTGAGGTGGGTGGCAGGGATTGGTGGGAAGGCACACATGAGAGCTTGGTATTGTTGCTCACCTTATGGTCATGATTTTATTTCCTGCTGATAATCAGACGCAGCTGGCATGCATCCAATGGCCCTGGCAACTTCACGTCAGTGTCCTATTATTCACAGACCATGCAAATACCCTCATAGCCCACCTGGATAGGAACGAAGCTAATGTGCAACCTCTGAGCTGTGCTGGAACAGACCTTGCCAAGTACAAGGCCTGATTTCCAGAGGCTTATATCCAGGTCTTCAGAAGCTCAAAGGCATGTCAGATACTTGCCACTTCTTGGGGTCTTTGCAGCGAGGAGCTCAGGATAAACCAAGCCTACTAGACTCTACCATTTGCTTCTGATGACACTAGCTTTTGGATCAGCTCAGAACATTCCTAGGATTCACAAAAGTCATTTACATTAGGAAATAGTAGGAAAAAGTGAGTAGTTGTCATCAATGCTATTTACTAAATATTCTTGCTTCTCTGTCTCCTGGATGCATGCTAAGATTGCCTTTCTTGGTCCCATTGCGTGTGTGTGTGTGTGTGGGGGTACATCTGCTAGTTTTTAAGCTATGAATTATGGTAGAATTGATATATGTCACTTCTAAGCTTGAGTGTTTAGTTTCTGGGCAAGATGCCCCTCCACCTACCATGATCTCTCTCTGTCCCTCTGCCATGACAGCTACTGATATTTGAAATTGTGGCTACTTTGTCAGCCTGATTCTCAGAGCAGGGAGCAAAGAGCATAGCCCTGCTGACCCACACTAAATGAATAGCTTTACCAAATAAGCTTCAGTTATTATAAGCTACCAATATTTGGGAATTATTACCACAATATTACCTAACCAGTCCTGACAGATACAACAAAGCAGACACTCTGGAGGCAAAGCAGCTGTTCATGGTAGTCTTGAGACTGTACAGCTTCTTTTTTTTTTAATACCAGGGCTTGCACCCAGGGGTACTTAACTACTGAACAACACCCTCAGCCCTTTATTATTTTTAATTTTGAGGCAAGGTCTCACTGAGTTGCTTGGGGCCTTGCTAAGTTGCTGGCTGGCTTTGAACTTATGATCCTTGCCTTAGCCTCTTGAGTTTCTAGGATTACAGGTGTGCACCACCATATCCAGCTTGTACATCCTTCTGGAAGTTCCAGGTCTGATGTAAGCTCCAGATGATCCTTTATTGCACAATTATCCACTTTTATGACATACCCATAGACTCCTTGGCCTGACTCCCCACAGAAACCCAGAATAGTGCATTGAACTTCTGAGGCCTTTGAATCCCTCAC
>PVHX01010816.1:56104-67999 GCA_004024805.1 Geosciurus inauris | reverse complement strand
TTGGTACTGGGGATTGAACTCAGGGGCACTCGACCACTGAGCCACATCCCCAGCCCTATTTTGTGTTTTATGTAGAGACAGGGTCTCACTGAGTTGCTTAGCGCCTCGCCCTTGCTGAGGCTGGCTTTGAACTCGCGATTCTCCTGTCTCAGCCTCCCTGAGTGCTGGGATTACAGGCTTGAGCCACCGCGCCCGGCTTTATTTTAATTTTAATTACAAGTAATAGGACCAAATTATAGAAAGCTTGGAATAAAGGGGAAAAAAAAACCCATCTACCACAACCATTATTACTATCTACCTCCAATGTTTTTACAAGTGTATACTTCTCTTTAAGAAGAGAATTCTATAGCCCAGGTGTGGTTACACATACCTCTAAATCTAGCTATGTGGAGGATGGAGGTGTCAAAGAGGAAGATTCCAAGTTCAAGGCCAGCCAGGGCAACTTAATAAGACTGTCTCGAAAAACAAGGGCTGCAAATGTCGCTCAGAGGTAGAGTGTTTGCTTAGCATGCACAGAGCCCTGGGTTCAATTTCCGGTAATACTTAAATAAATAAAATAATGGCTCTATCTTTTTTAAAGCAAATTACCTTCATCCTATAGCAAATGGCAAGTTTACAAAGGTTCTTCAGTTAGGCAATGCTTCATGCACTGAATTATAATACTGTCTAGTTATTTTTCCCTTAACAATTAAAACCCTTAAGTGAAAATCAGAATCTGGCCTACCCAGATGGTAAAGATCGTCGTGCTTGTCCCGATCGTAGAGCTTCTCCAAGAGGGGAATTTTCAAGATTCTTGAACTTCTCTTGGCAAGTTTTCACATAAGACAGCTTTCCAGCAAAGTATCCCATAATGCAAGCAACTTAATTGTAACATCAAACAAAATGTGTAACTGAATGGGTCTTTTTAGGCAAAAAAAAAAAAAAAAAATCTAGAAAAGCTTTTTAAAAAAAGTACAGTTCTAAATATGTCTAAATATGGTTTAGAAAGACCGAAATTTCCTACAATAATAGTAAAAGGACATTAAATCATACTCAAGAGTTCATTGAGTCTACAGATATAATTCATTTTCCCTAAAGAAAATAAGGCAAAATGAAGTTGTTATAAATCAACTCTGATATACTAATTATTAAATATAGGTAGGAAACGTGGTAAAGGTATATAGAAAGAGGAATGGATAAGCAATCAAAACAGCAGAGTTCTAGCCTAGTAACAGGGATTTGAGCCATTTATTTTCCTGCAAAATGGGTATCATACTATTTACCTGACCAATTTCACTAGACTGCTTTAAAAATAAAATCACATGTGACAAAGCTCTTAAAATAATGCATTCCAAAGCATAACCTAAATTCCAAAGCAAACACTGCATCATATAGCTGTTTCCAATACAAAAGAGAGGGTAATCTGAAAAGATTTATCAAAAGCCTCAGATACTTTAGAAGAACAATTTAGCTTCTTATTAGCCATATTGCAAAATGCAAATGAAAGAGATTTTTTTAAATAAGCTTAATTCTAAATATATTTATGTGATCAGAGTATCTGCACAACTTTCCCTGTGAAGAGACCAATAATTTATTTTTATTTTATTTTTTGGTACCGGGGATTAAACTCAGGGGTACTCGACCACTGAGCCACATCTCCAGCGTTACTTTCTGTTTTGTTTAGAGACAACTAGCGCCTCGCCATTGCTGAGGCTGGGTTTGAACTTGCGATTCTCCTGTCTCAGCCTCCCAAAGTGCTAGGATTATAGGCGTGCACCACCATGCCTGGCGAATTTATTTTAAAATACTATGTATTTACAGAGTAATTTCAAATTAATAGCTGTAATACTTTATAAAAAGATGGGGAAAAGCATTTCAAGTAATTCATGATTTCTGATGTTAATAATAAAATATCCAAGTAGTTCATTTTATGAAAAGTTTAAACAAACAGTTGTCACAGCATATAACCATGCAACTAATACGAGATAAGCCAAACATTTGAAAAAAATTAATGGGTTTATTTAGGTAAAAAGGCTACAAAAATAGTGTTGATCATACTTACATATAAGTTTAGGGATGGATCCATATTTGGGATGACTTGAAAGGATTCCTAAAGAACAAGGAGTTAAGGATTTTTGAGTAACATTGTTAAAGAAGAAAAAAATATCAGTTCAGGATACCTTTAAATATTAGCTGCCAACATTAGCATTTTTATGCACCTAGAGAACTCTAAACTATTCAAAAGAGAATTGAGTGAATTCAGAAACAGAACTGTGAAAAAATCCAGAAAGACTCTAAAAATTATTAGAATAGGTAAATATAAAGATTACTTGATACAAAGTTAATAAAGGAAAAAATGTTTCTATGAATCAAGAAAAAACAAACAAAAACATATTTTAAAAGACACTATGTGCAAACACTAAGGGCCAAGGTAATATTAAAAAAAGTAAAGAAACTTGAGAACCAGTATCATCAGATATAAAAACCTGTGATAAAGCTAAAGTTAATTAAAAGTCTGGTGAAGAATAGGTAAACTGACCAACACTGTAAGAGCCTAGAAATGGACCCATACATATAGTCACATGATTTATGATAAAGGCAACAATGTATTAAACAAAAAATTGTCCCTTCAAAACACAGTACAGTGTCAATTACATATCTATATGGGGGGAATGTACCTAGATCCTATCTTACACTATATTAAAAACTCAATTGCAGATGGCTTTAAAATTAAAACATGAAAGATAAAAAAATCTTGCCAAAGAAAGCATAAGAAAACATCTTTATGTCCTTGGAATAGGCAAATATCTTACAGAGGCCACAAAAGCACTTATCATAAAGGAAAAACCCTAATTAACCTGATTCTATTAACATTAAGAACTACAGTTGATGAGAATTAGGAAAAAATGATAATAATACATATGCACAATCTGTCAAAAGACACACTTCCAGAATATACACACAACTCCAAAAAGGATAAGCCAAAGGGAAAAAAATAGACATCACACATCAACAGATAATTCACAAAAAAAGGACATATTCAAATGGGGTATGAACAAAAGAAACGGTCCCTAAGACTTCTTTAGAGGGAGATGCAAATTAAAACCAGTATTACTGCTCCCTAAACACAACAGCTGAAATACAGGATACACAAAAACAGCCAGTGTTGGTGAAAATGCAGAAATGTAAACTATGTCAAAGTTTCACAGTATCTACTAAAGCTGAATAAACATATTCACAATCTATGACCCAGTAAAATGTCTACCAAAAGATATTTTATTCATGGCAGAACTTACTGTTATACTCAAAATTGAAAACTACCTAATTATTTGCCAATGTACAAAAGGATGGATAAACTGTGCTATACTCACACAGAAAACTATATAGCAATGAGAATAATCTATAGTTACATGCAACAATATAGAAGAATCCAGTGTATACTGGTAAACCAGTTCTCCATATAAAAAGCCCAGATTTTAATGTCTGTTTATTTCCATGATGTAAAGTTACCAAAAGGTCTTTGGCTTGCAAATTTCCTGTAAATTTAATCAGTTCTCAGGAACCCATACGAGACAGTCTCAGCATAACACTGATGAATCTAGCAAATAATGTTTTAAGAACCAACAATATATAGAATACTTACTGCAAGACTGTGTAATTAAAGTACAAAAATACAACTAATTCATACTATTAGCCTGGGTTCCTTCATTTATAATGAAGTTCATAAACAGAAAAAGGAGAAGTTCATATTCTGTGAAGCACTTCGGATGGGGATATAGCTCAATCATAAATCATATGCTTAATATGCATAAGGTCCTAAATTCAATCTCCAGTGCCCACCCCACCAAAAAAAGTACATAGACCAATAACTAAAAGTCAAAGAACAACTCCAAAGAAGACCAACATTTTTAAGACAAGTAGAGGAAGAAAATCTAAGCACCTAAAGATAATATATCTTTGTATTTTAGTGCTATATATGAAAAATAGTATGTAATTCCTAGCAGACACTCAAAATTCATATGAAAAAGTGAATAGTTGCCTGAGGTAGAAGAAAAAGTATTAGTGTGTATTATCATGGTAGTAATATGAAAAGAATGTTTCAAGAACTGGTCAAAGTTGTGTGATGAAGAATAAGAACAAAAACTGCCCACCAAATTTAAGGAATAAGCCGGGCACGGTGGCGCAAGCCTGTAATCCCAACACTTAGGGAGGCCGAGAGAGGAGAATCGTGAGTTCAAAGCCAGCCTCAGCAACGGTGAGGCGCTAAGCAACTCAGTGAGACCCTGTCTCTACATAAAACACAAAATAGGGCTGGGATGTGGCTCAGTGGTCGAGTGTCTCTGAGTTTAACTTCCAGTACAAAAAAAAAAAAAAATTTAAGGAATAAGGAGGTTGTGTTAGCTGAGCATGGTGGCACATGCCCATAATCCCAGTACTCAGAAGCCTGAGACAGAGGATTGCAAGTTCAACTCAGCCTGTCTCAAAACTAAAATTAAAAGGACTGGGGAGTAACTCAGAGGTAGAACGCTTCTGGGTTTAATCCCTAATACCCCAATAAGACAAAGTAACGAAAAAATATATATGAATAATCAATGACAGACTGGAATGGGTTAAAAAAAGTAAAAAATTGAAGCGCTCATTTGTAATGCTTCAAATTCGAGGCAGTTGGGCAAAGCTGGAAACGCGTAGGAGAGATTTTTCTTTTTTATGTTCTTTCTTTTATAATAGATCAGAACAATTAGGGAGCAGCTAAGAACAAGTCAAGTATGACACACTATGGACAAAAGTATACAAAATGTCTTGGTGGATTCTGAATTCTTTTCCTAATTTTTACCATTTCTATCTTACTCTCAAGTTGTTTATAAAGTCTTTAACACCAAACCTCCAAAATGTTTCCTTTCTCGTGTCCTAATCCAAATTGTACTTTCTCTTGGTTCTTAGTTATTTAATGGTGTTTTCACTCCCCCCCCCCCCGCATTGATTTTTGCCTCTATCCATGTCAGTCTCTCGACTGCCTCCTCTCAAGTCAAGCTAAATGTTCTGATCATCAGCTCCCTCTTTTCTAATATAGTCTTCCTTCTCTTTCAACCTAACTCCTGCTCATCCTTTGAAATTCACTTCTTTCAAAAAGTGTTCCTGATTATAGCAGCCCTACAAAGATCTCTGATCATCCTTCTGAATCGCACAATATCTTATAAAATATTTAAATTTTCTTCTGTTATAAGTGTGATCACATTGATTTCTTTCTTCAAAGGAACTAATGGCAATTCATATTTATTCTGTATAATCCCTTCTTATCTAGTTTCAATCATTACTAAATGACACACTGGTTTACTAAAAAACAGGCAGAACAATAACGGACAATTTCTCCACTATTTCTCCCTATGCCAGTTTTCCCTTCAAGTACTATGATTAGTGTTTTCATTTTATTTTTTTCACAATATAGATCCAATCTCATCTATGAAACAACTTAGTTGGTTCTGGAGTTGTTGCCAAGTTTAAGATTCCTGTCTTGCAGCACATTATAATGAGATTCCTTAGAAGTTCTTTAAATAAATTTTTCCTCCCAAAATCCTCCCACTTCCCTTCAAAAGTATTGTTTTGGAGTCAAGACGATCTGCGTACTTTATTCTGCTATTGTGAAAAAGCTAAAAGGTCCTATCAAAATCACATTTTTAAAGGAGCTAGTTAATTAAAAGAACAGGTTTTCAGAATATATGGAGGCCATCCCAAAGTCATAACTATTTTCTAAAATACTTTACCAGATATAGGATACACAGGGCTGATAATTCACAAAATAAAAGTCACGAGCAATCCTACTGCTTGCACCACTAAATTTTAAGATACAGAGACTGATACGTTAAATGCTAAACTAAAACTCAATTCTACAGGAATATGCTGTAATATTTAAACCAACGGGACTTAGTTTTCTTGGGGGACTTGTTAAACTAGTACATAAAAATCATCTTCAGTTTCTTGAAACAGATTCCAGAGCTGGGCGTGGTGGCGCATGCCTATAATCCCAGCACTTTGGGAGGCTGAGACAGGAGAATCGCGAGTTCAAAGCCAGGCTCAGCAATGGCGAGGTGCTAAGCAACTCAGTGAGGCTCTCTCTCTACATAAAACACAAAATAGGGCTGGGGATGTAGCTCGGTGGTTGAGTACCCTTGAGTTCAATCCCCGGTACCCCCCAAAAATAAAAACCCCACAGATTCCAGGATCTCACTTCAGAGATTCTGACTGAAAAGGTATGGGATGGGGCCTGTGAATTTCCATTTATGACAATCTCTAAGTGAGAATGATACTGCTGAGCCGCTTGACCAGGTCTGCTGCTCTACCTACAAACCATCCACAAATTTTTAGTTACCTTCTTGTTTTTACAGGTTGTTAATGAAGCTATGTGCAGAACACCAAATTCTCAAATCAAGATAATCAAGTCAGTGGGTTCATGGAGACAAAACCCTGATACTGAAAATATTAATCAATGATAATACCTAATAGGATACACTATCATCTTATTTAAAATCAGGAAAATAACAAAACAAACATGATATCCAAAATGCTAAGTAAATCCAAAGTTTAAGTATTTACCTTTACTAATCAATCCTTGAGTAATCAACATACTTGTTGCAGCCAAAGGAACAGCTATAAGAGAAAAGAAGAAAAAAAACCTCTCAGCATCAACAAAAGATTGTGCCCTGAATTCATTAGGGGATAGGTGAGTCTCAGTAAAATCATAGGAATGCATATTAAAGTCTTTAAAAGAGATTGTTTCATCTTAAAAGTTACACTGTATGAATGGTGAAAACATCAAAGAAGCATTTTAAATTTAAGAACATTACAAAATATTAAATATAATTCAAGAACCATCTAGATTTAGATTCTAAATAGCTAGCGATTCATTAATATAACCAACTAGATCAAAAGTAATACAGAGTTAAAGAAAGGGGGAGGCAAAAAGGAAGACAACAGGCTAGAAATTAATTACAAAGAAAAGCCACTGAGCATGACAAAATTCCATGCAGCAGGTTAAGTGCCTAATATACATTATTTCATTTACTTTTTATGTTTATAAGGTAGATAATATCATTAACCTTTTAAAGATAAGGAAAATGAAGCTTAGAGATGTTAAGACACTTGCACCAGGCCATACAACTAGTTCAATGGCAGGTCTCAGATTCTAGTGAATCTGTCTGATACCAGATCTCAAGCTTTAAGCTCTGCATTACACTGTTGTGAACCAAAATACAAATATGTTTGACCACAATCACATGGAGGCTGGGACGAGAATAAATAAGCATACATTTTAAATATGCCTTTAAAAACTATTTTAAATGTAGTTTAGCCATGTGGAAATATTCTATTATACTACTATTAGTTGACAGGGAATTCCTAAGTGCTATAATTTCGAAGAGACTCAACTTTAAAAGCAGCTTGGGAAGCTGGGCATGGTAGCGCACGCCTGTAATCCCAGCACTTTGGGAGGCTGAGACAGGAGATTCGGGAGTTCAAAGTCAGCCTCAGCAACGGCGAGGCGCTAAGCAACTCAGTGAGACCCGGTCTCTACATAAAACACAAAACAGGGATGGGGATGTGGCTCAGGGGTCGAGCACCCAAGTTCAATCCCTGGTGCCAAAAAAAACAAAACAAAAAAAACCCCAGCTTGGGATGTAGCTCAGTGGTACAGTGCTTGTCTTGCATGTGCAAGGCCCAGGGTGCAATCCCTAGCACTATACAAACAAAACAAAAAACCCCAGCTATGAATTACTATTCTCTGCACAGTGTTTTCCTGAGAATTTTCTTCTTCTTTTTTTTAGTTGTAGATGGATGCACTATCTTTATTTTATTTATTTATTGTTATGTGGTTCTGAGGATCGAACCCAGTGACACACATGCGAGGCAAGCCCTCTACCACTGAGCTACAGCCCCAGCCCCGAATTTTCTTGATAGTAGCTAAAGCTGGATTTTCTTGACAGTAGCTAAAGTTGGTCCTTGGCTGACCAACCTGGCAAAGCAACTTTGTCTGGGAATTTGACTGGAAAGAGTTCCCTACACTGATACAAAACTTTACCTAATTTACCTAAACAGGTAAATGGCTCATTGTACTTAACCTGTTTGTTCATGCTGAGTACCACTTTTTCTGAGCTTCCAGAACTTTGGTACCTGCTAGGCTGAGAGTACCTATGCAATCAGCACCCCTAAAAAACCCTGGCTTTGAGTCTAATGAACTACCCTGGTAGACAACATTTAACACATATCATTACTAACCGGTGAAGAAATTAAACACATCCTTAGTGTGACTCCACTAGGAAAAGATCTTAGAAACTTGCACCTAGCTTCCTCTGGACTTCATTCCAGGCTCCTTTTCCTGATTTTGCTCTGTATCCTTTCATGGTAAACTATGTGCTAAATTTAAATAGTTACAAATGGCTGGCAGCTGCCACAGTAGACGCTCCTATTCCAGATCAAGGATTGGCAAATGCACTCTATAAAAAGCCAGATAATAAATGTTTTGGGTTTTGTGGGTCACTAAGTCTTTGTCCCATCTCAACAGCTATTTTAAGGCAAAAGCACCCAGAGACAATACATAAATGAACATACAGCCCTGTTCAAATAAAACTATATGGATACAAAAACATCAATTTCATGTAATTTGCACACATACTAAAATAGTCTTCCTCCTTTTATTTTTCCTCAAACACTTAAAAATGTAAAAACAATTTTTAGCTCATTGCATGCAAAACCAGATTTGGTCAATGGGCTGTAGTTTCCTCAACTTATTTCTCAACTATATGGACAATTTAAAAGCTAAAGTAATTAATTATTTACTTTCAAATTATTACATTTGAATTATCAGAGAAATTTCATGATTAAAACCCACAACTCTGGAATGAGGCAATGGCTTTGTCATTAGACAGTTTGCAGAAACCCTATGGTTTGACTCCTTACTATTCTACTTACTAAAAGATTTTACCTTTGCTGGAAAAATGGTTTCTTTTATGCTGGCTGGTTAGAATGCCTTCATGTATTATCATTTAAAGTTTTTCAAAGGACAAATCCCTTCTAATTACAGCATCAGTTGAGCTTGGTTCAAGGATTGCAACACGTAGCACTAAAGAATTATGTAAGGATAAAAGGTGATGAGTTAGTTGGCCATCTCTACAATGGGCAATGATTTCCCCATTTAATGCACAGAGTAACAGGTTGAGATTCTAGTATTAGTTCTTCCATTCACCACGTTTATATACATCTCTTTTAACTTCTTCTCGTGCTATAAAAGGATAATGGATTAGGTCTAACGTCTCTTCTCATTTATTTTCTTTTACAGCTCACAAAAAAGAAGGATAAAACTGAAAGGTACTTTAGAGATTATCTATAGTCTTCATTCTAATCAGAGTAAACTAAGACCAGAAAGGACAAGTTATATGCTCTAAGCTACAAAGATGGTTTGTTTGTGGTGGAGCTGGATTCAGAATCCAAGTTTTCTGACTCCTGGGTCAGTGGTTTTTTTTTTTCCATTATACTGAGTGATTCCTATTTCAGAGTCTGTTAAATAATGTTTCTTTAGGTAAATCAGTAATACTCCTGACCAAACCTAATTGTACCTTATGACCACAGCCCCAACCACCTCCAATACAAGGGTTCCTAAAATTCTTTGAAATCTTCTTCTCTCACAATAGCAAAATGATATTCTAAATTCAGAATTGTTTTCTTCTTCTTCTCCCCCCCCCCCCTTTTTTTGTGACAAGGTCTCACTCTGTTACCCAGACTGGCCTTGAACTCAAGATCCTCCTGTCTCAGCCTCCCAAACTGCTGGGATTATAGGCGTGCGCCACCACGCCCGTCTCCTTTAATGTACTTTTGACATAATAGTGTTATAGGTAGAATGTTAAAAACATGTACAACGGCATAAATTTATCAGAAATTTTATCCAGAAATAAATATGGACAGCACAGTATCTATGTAAACCTTAGTCTAACATTACAATAATTCCAAACACTATCAGATTTGCCTTTTTCTTAATCCTGAGTTATCAATACTTGAAAATAATCTGTTGCACCAAAAACTTAAAATGTCCATACTAAACTTATTTTCTCCTACAAGGAAATTCAGTCTACATGTAACTCTTTTTTTTTTTTTTAATTTTTTTTAGCTGTAGATGAACATAATGTATTTTATTGCTTTGTATGTGGTGCTGAGGATCGAACCCAGGGCCTCACGCATGCGAGGCAAGCGCTCTACCGCTGAGCTACAATCCCAGCCCCTACATGTAACTCTTAATTAGTAATACCATCAAACTTAAGTTTCCTAAGTTGATTATCTTAAAGTTATTGACTCTCTTCCTTCCTTCTCCTATAGTCAATCTTTATAAAAATCCTGTGTTCTTTAAACAAATTCATTGCCTGCCCATTTTCTCCAGGCCGAACAAAAATGCATTCAACTATACCTCCTCAATGACTATATATTGTGTTACTGCAAAAGCTCACAAGAGATTTCACCAAGTACAACTTCTCATCCTTCTAACCCATCCAATACACTGCCAAGGTTTCTTAAAAAACACAATATAATCTTCTCTGCCCAAGAACCTAAAACAAATAATGAATCAAACTTTTTAACTCCTCACTGTTATTTTCTATTCTCTATGAAAGACTTCTGCTCCAAAAGTTCAGCCTCAAGGGTCTAACAGAGATCAAGTTATTGCAGACTCTGCCCTGGCTCATTATAATAAAATTTATCTCTACTAAAAGTCCCTACTGCAGTTGTACACATAATCTTTATGTGTTTCATGTGTTAACTTCGTCTCAACTACATCATAAAACTACTTCAGGAAAAAGACTATGTCTCATAAAACTTATCTTTTAATCAATTACCTTGTACACTATAAGCATATATACCATGCTGAAAAGGTGTATCTTTAATTGTTTAAGTTGCCCCCTCTTTCCCCCTTAAAATCCATTATGCTTTTTTGTTAGAATAGTAATTGCCACGGACCACACTCTCCAGATAAGGCAGTAATACCAGGGTTTTGTTTAAAAGTAAGATTATATTTTTATGTATCGCTTATAATATTCTCTGTATCTGAAAAATAAAATCTTAATATATAAGGTCTCTACACAAATCAAAAGTTGGTAGTACAGTAATATTTCATGGTCAAAAAAATGGAAACCAGTTTTTAATTGTGTGATAGTTAAAATATAAGAGTTAAAATCATGAGCTTCTGTTTCAGACAGACCTGACTTCCAAGTTCAGACATCATGACCTACCAGCTATGTAACATTAGCTAACTCATTTAACATCTCTAAACCTCAATTCCTTCCCTGTAAAGTGAGGGTTATAGTTGCCAACCCAATTGAGTTGTTTTCATATATCCAAATACACTCAGCAAATATTACTACTATTATTTTTGACCAAATTGCCTCATGACTTTGAAAAAAATTCTGAAATTATTTTAAAATGTGCACATTTCTTCTATTTCTTTATCAACTTGTTTTAGAAACACACTATGCAAAAAGCATATATGTTCTATATGAAAGTATATAAAATCAAGTCAAAATTACAGGTACCAATTTTAGACCAAGCTATGTTAAGCTCTGGGGGATGTAGCTCAGTAGTACAGTGTTTGCCTACTACGTGCAAGGCGCTGAGTTCAATGCCCAGTGCGCGCGCGCGCACACACACACACACACACACACATAAATACATTGATTAGAAAATTGAAGCCGGGCGCGGTGGCTCAAGCCTGTAATCCCAGCACTTAGGGAGGCTGAGACAGGAGAATCGCGAGTTCAAAGCCAGCCTCAGCAATGGCGAGGCGCTAAGCAACTCAGTGAGACCCTGTCTCTACATAAAACACAAAATAGGGCTGGGGATGTGGCTCAGTGGTCGAGTGCCCCTGAGTTCAATCCCCAGCACCAA